>VYXD01009600.1:116681-186849 GCA_013397195.1 Hylia prasina
TTTAAACTCTAGGTCATACCTTTAATCTTACCTCCACAAGCATGAAGACTTTTTTATTTTTTTCTAGAAACAGTGGAAATTTACTGATAATCATTCAACTCAGTGCAGGGGATTAAGGAAAAATACCAAATATATCAACATCAAGATAAAATTGCAAAGGCTGGCAACAATGATTCCTCTCCAGATTGCCAACTCTGCCAGTTGGTGTGTGGGTGGGATCCAGAGACCCCCACCTTCCTGTTCTGTCCTCATATCCTGAGAATATGCCTGCAGGGACTACCACCACAGCCAGGACAGAACAAAATTCTTGAATTTCTTGAGCCCATGTGCAAATAAAAAGCTGTTATTATGTCCTCAGAACCTTTTCTAACAAAAGAATAAAAAACCCCACACCAGACTGTGCCTGCTATGCATTCAGATGACAGCCCACTCGATCTGTGCTGTCCCAATGTTTTCCATCAGCCTGAAAGGTCTGATTTTCTTACTGGACCTGAGCTCCTCCTTTAAAGCTTGCCTGAGAAGAATGATAGCAAGCCAGCATTTTATTATTCCTCTGTACTTTCACGGCACCTGACAGAAAAGATTTAGACAAGAACACCATAATAGAGAGGGTAGTTTGGCATATCCTGACAGGTTGTTCAAAAATTGATTGGATTGTCCACTCCATGAGCACGGGAAGAGTCTCAAATGCTAATGTGGATGTGCAAGAGACTTGCCAGACTGGGCTGGTTCTACATAGACATTGGTTATGAGCATCATTGGTTTGTAGAACAGAAAAAGAAAATATTCCTCATCGCTTCAATTTTATGCTGATTAATGTGTTACCAAACTGTTGATGTTCATGAAATTCTATCCAGTTAAATGGGACCCAGTGTTATATCTACCACTGTTATATTGTCTATAATATAGATTAGTAATAAGGGAGCAGGAATGAAAGAACATGCAGAATAAGCAACTATTGCCTACTGCATTCATTTCAGAGCAAAAATTGTTAGTCTGCCTTTTTTTTTGCAGTTCTACAGTAGGTCCATAGCTACAACTGAAATATAGCTTAGAAACAAACAGATGTACTCAAATCAGAACTGATAGTAAATTAATGTGATTAACATAAACATAGAAAAAATACTAATAGAAAAAAATATCAAGGCATAAGATTTCATGTTATGTAGCCTCAGGAGATTAAGTATTTAACTAGTTTATTTTCTTCAGCTTAACTAATATTTTCTCCTTGACTGCTCAAAGGTGTGCTGAAAATTAATTAATGTCTGCTTTGACCTATAGATTGCTTTCAAATGCCAAGTTTTATGAATAGTTCTGGATTATGGATTTTTCATAGGGTCTTGCCTTAGTTGTTTTTCTTTCCCATATGAAAAGTGCATGTTTTTGCAGGTTTTTCTTTACTTTTTAAACGTGTGTTTCAAAGATTGCATCTACAACTGCTGCAGTATTTTTAGGTACATGAGGCTCGCTGATCATGTCATGGAGAAACTACCTGCACATCTGGATCTCAGATCTGGTTGTTTCTGGCTCCACCAACTGCAACTGGTTTTGCTTTGCTATGAGATGCAGAATCTCACAGAATGACAGAGTAGGTTAAGATTGAAAAGGAGCCCACGTTCATCTTGTCCAACCCCTCAGCTCAAGCAGTGCCTTCTAAACCAGGCTGCCCTGGACCATGTTCGGATGGCTTTTGAATATCTCCAGCATGGGAAACTCCACAATCTTTCTGGAAAAGCTGTGCCAGTGCTTGGCCACTCTCACAGTAAGGAAGTTCACATGGAACTTCCTGTGTTTCAGTCTGTGTCTGTTGTCCTTGGTCCTGTCTCTGGAGACCACTGAAAAGAGCCTGTCTCTGTCTTCTATGCACCTTTCATTCAAGTATTTGTATATGTGAATAAAACCCTCCCTTAGTCTTCTCTAGAACAAGCAGTGCCAGCTCTCTCAGTCTTTTGGCAGGGGAGAGATGCCTTAGTCCCATCATCACCTTTATGGCCCTTGATTGGACTCTCTGTGTTATGTCCATGTCTCTCCTGTACTGATGAATTCAGAATTGAACAAAGAATCCCAGGTATGACCTTACCAGTTCTGAGTAGAGGGGAAGAATCACCTCTCTCATATCTCATCTCATATCTCATATCTCATATCTCATATCTCATATCTCATATCTCATATCTCATATCTCATATCTCATATCTCATATCTCATATCTCATATCTCATATCTCATATCTCATATCTCATATCTCATATCTCATATCTCATATCTCATATCTCATATCTCATATCTCATATCTCATATCTCATATCTCATATCTCATATCTCATATCTCATATCTCATATCTCATATCTCATATCTCATATCTCATATCTCATATCTCATATCTCATATCTCATATCTCATATCTCATATCTCATATCTCATATCTCATATCTCATATCTCATATCTCATATCTCATATCTCATATCTCATATCTCATATCTCATATCTCATATCTCATATCTCATATCTCATATCTCATATCTCATATCTCATATCTCATATCTCATATCTCATATCTCATATCTCATATCTCATATCTCATATCTCATATCTCATATCTCATATCTCATATCTCATATCTCATATCTCATATCTCATATCTCATATCTCATATCTCATATCTCATATCTCATATCTCATATCTCATATCTCATATCTCATATCTCATATCTCATATCTCATATCTCATATCTCATATCTCATATTCTTCTGGGGAAGATTTCTTAAAATAGAACAAGAATAATAGTAAGGGTGCAAAAGAGCACTTCAAATGTGCAGTTGTAAATGCAAAGTCTCAAGCAGTTTCCTTCCCTTTGACTGTAGCTGATAAGCTGTGAAAAGCGGCTTCCAAGCTAAAATACAGCTCGGTAAAGCACTTGTAACTGAAAACAGAATTTTAAGGCAAAATAAAGAGGAAAGTGGCAAGCTCCCAGTAAATACGGGTCGAGATAAAATTTTCTATTTGGTTGTTAACTGCACCTTGCAAATAGAACTGAGTATTAGTTCAGATGAAGTATGCTCTAAGAGTAGAAGAAAGACTTGGCACACAGCATACACTGTTCCAAGCCATGAAAAAAAGCCAGGAGTCTGACTAAAACAAGAAAAGTTTCATATCAAGCAACAGACTGGATAAACAAACATTGTAGACTGCTCCATAACCATGTAAGCATATTAAAATATAGATATACTCCATAAAAGTTGTATGATGGAACTCCATTTCCATCTCCCACAGCTTTGTGCAAGAAATTTCCCCTTAGAGAGCACAGCCAGTGGCAACTCAGGGAGACCTGACCCTTTCAAATGGCACTCTTTCTAGGACAAGAAAGTTTTTTTGGTCTCTAAAACCCGTAGTGAAAAATATTCTCACCTACTACCCTTTTGCCTACAGACTCCCTCTTTTCACAGACCTTTGTCTCTTTGTTATTTGTTCTCTTGATCTTCATGCTCAACAATGAGACCATAAACTGTAAATAGTCAGCTGAGGAAGCTGGAAAGTAGAAGAGGGCACATGAACTGATGGCAATATAGACTGGGGGACCTGGGATGGGTATGAGATCTTAAGTTTGCACAGACTCTTAGTACTTTATAAGTATTTATGTATCTTAATAATTTTTACAGTGCATAACACAATTGCCTGTTTTTGATGCCACACCCTACATATCAGTTATTTTGACTTTGCACTTCAAAGAAGCTGTATTTTAAAAGGTTTTTCTTTGTTTTTAGACTGGAGCATGTCTTCAGAGAAGCAGGCATCCAAGTGGAAACCCAGAATGCTTTCAGGAGGTCTGAAAAGCCCTCTGAAAAAAATTTCTATGATTTTGACATTTTTGTTTGTGTTCAATTATATTCCATTCTTAGGGGCTATATCAAAGAACTTTTTCCTTTGACATGTTTATCCCCTGGACCAACAACATCTGATTGTGGTGTTTCATGTGTTCTCCTTTGTAGTTATAATAACTCTTCGTATTCCTGTGATGATTAATTCCCTGGAGTCTTCTCACTGACCTCAGCAATGTTGGAATTACTTAGCATTATCTTGCCAATCAAAGTAATTCCATTTAGAAACCTCAATATAGTTTTAAGACCTTGGCTTCAGATACTCAGTTTTGAGATTTATTGAAATACAAAATAAAAAATATTTTTGCTCCCATTTCATTGATGCCTGGCAAGTCTCTTCTGCTAACCAATGGCTGGATGATGTTTATTTTGAACATGTTTTATTAACAGAATAGAGAAAAATCCATTTGTCTTTGACAAATGTACATAAGCACAAGAGTTTTGTTTTATGACAGTCTCACATTTAAAAAATTTATGATCAAAACACCCTATAAAAAACAACTTTACACTGATTCCTTTGTTTCAATATAGCTGGTTACACAAACAGAAACAGGCTGGATAGGAATCCCAGCTGAAATTAAAAGTATAAAAAGCAATGGGGCTTGTACCTACTTAAAGTATCTCTACTCAATCTCCAAAAGTATGTCAGAACCCACTCTGAATTACCTCTGCCTAGTAAATTATATGAACTGTCTAATGATGTCTTTCTGTCAGCTAATTCCAGAACGTAAGCCCCGAGATCCCATCACTGATGGTATAAATACCTTCAGTCCATGGAAGTATTATTAAATGGAACACGTCAGCTTCAAGTGACTACAGTGGATTATGAGCCTTCACACAGTTACCAGATTTTAGCATAAGACATCTCAGAAACAACATTTGAGATCATGCCTTATACCACTCAGCTGGATTTGCAAAATCATTTCTGTCAAAGTGATGAGTTCTTTATTTGCAGAAGTGGTGAACAGGGCTTTGGGGGCATGATCAGTAGCAAACCCTGTTTTAGGAAAAGCTGCGTCTAGAGAAGGGGGCTTGTCTGGTGCAGGTAACTGAGTAGTCATCATGCACTACACAAACACTGTGAAAACAAGCCAGGTATTTTGAAATTATATTTGCAATGAGGTAGAGAGCAGAGGAACTCTGCTTGTTTGTGTTGGGTCATCTCCTACGATTGTTATACACCATCATTTGGTTAAAATTTCTCATTAGAAAAAGCAGGCAAAGTATAGATTTCTAATCCTTGTCTTCTGAATGTATTAAAGGATATGCACGTATTTCTAAATGTGCCAGCTCTACAGACAAAATCTCTTAGGACCAGAAAGAAATCCTTGACTGATGCCTATTGACCCCGGTGGAGCTATTTGAAAAACCTTTCTACCAAGAACTACAGTCTTATCAGCTGGTAGGGTTTTCCATCCTATTAATAAAGACTCAAAGTGAGATATGTAGAGGTGGCTCTTCTGTGATTACACTGCTGTTGGCACTACAAAGGAAAGTACTGCTGGACAGATTAAATATATAGGCTGACTCTAACAGCTAATACAAAGTACTCTATTTAATATTTCTCTTTGGTATTTCTTTGAGGGTCTGAAAAAGATTGCCTTAAAAATGACTTTTTTTCAAAAGTGAGTGTACACCTGAAGGGAATATATCTCTGCATTACAACTACAATCAAAATAGAATATGCAAAATGAACCTGGAGATAGAAAGAGTTGTGCAATATCACATAGAAGATCAGTTTTAAATTTTCAAAACACTATGAAGATATTCAGAGTGTTTGCAGAGTTCCAATTCAGGAGTGAACTTTGCAAAGCTTGAAACATTCATTTGGCACTTCTCTAATGTCAAACATATTTGATTTGCCCAGAGATACAAATATATGAGTTCTGTACTAGATATTTATTTTTCTGGAGATGATAACAGTAAGTATGGTATGTGCTATATGAGACATCTCACCCAGAAGACAATACAGGAATGGGAAAAAATGTATTAATGTCACTCCAGGACTACACACTACACATTAGTTATAGTATGTCTTCAGATACATGATTTTGGTTTGGTTTGGTTGTTTTTTTTTTTTTTTTTGGTAACAAGGCTAGTTAGAACAGATGCAATCCTTCTCCTCACATATGACAATTCAGACTAAAAGTCTGAGGACTTTGGTTGCTTTATATGTACAGTACATGCAGATTAGTACTTTTTTTCCCTGCCTTTTCCTGGCTTAAGTAGAATATGTGTAGACAGTGGCATTCATTTTTGCTTACCTGGCACTGAGGATTAGAGCCTCGTAGGATGTGAAGTTATTTCCAGGCCATTGTAGAGTAACATTGTTATACCTATGGTACATCTGAGAATGTTCTGCCCCTTTATCATACATATGGACATAATAATTGTGAAATTATGTGGTCAATATCACTAGTTAACATTCCTTTCCCAAGCACTGACTAGTCCTCCTGAAAGGTCCCAGATACTTCAGCCCACTAATTATTCTCCAAACACTATTCACAGTATCAACCAGAGCAGAAATATTCATATGAGAGAGGAGAAAATGGAAAACAAATTTATTTTCCTCTTGCTTGTGCACTTAACATTAACTTAATTCTTTTCCATACTAGATCAGAAGGATTAAAACTCCCCTTTTCATCAGACTGAAAAGTCAATAGCAGTCTTCTCTTTTTCCTTATATATTATTTTTATTTTAACAGGGTCACACAATAGGCAGTATTTTCATTATGTGTTTTAATCATTACTATAAAAGAAAAATGAGGCCAAGACCAGGAGATCAGTTTTTATGACTGAGTTAAAGGAAATTTTACTGAGTTGTGTGTTTTCACAGAATCACAGGATACTCTGAGATGGAAGGGACCCACAATGATCATCAAGTCCAAATTCTAAGTGTATGGCCCACAATAGCACCATGCTCTGACCAACTTAGCTAATTTTAATTTAATTTTTGTAACACAAGAAAAAAACAGCGGGTGTTAATAAAGAATGGCAGAGCTCCACTACAGAAATAAAAATAAAATTACTATGTGAATCATCATCAAATAAATGGCACATAATTAATAAGTTCATAGCTCTGAAGCAAACTTTACTTTCACTGATCCAGAAAAAGAGACACATTGTGGTGTGTGCTTATTTCTTGAAATATCTGATAGTTACTGTACAATTGTTGTGGTTTTAAGTCCAGCTGGAAATTGTGACACAGCTTAATTCCCTCAAACCCCGCCTCTCTCCCCTCTCACCTTGGTGGAATGGGGAAGAGAATCAAATTAAATGTTGTAACTTAAGACCAAATTAATATTTGAAAATTAAGTAAAATACAGTAATAATCTTAAATTAAAATTAAAATGAAAATAAAAAAATATAAAAACAAATGATGCCTAATTCAGTTGCTCACCACCAGATCAGTGCCAGACCTGCCTTCCTGAGCTCAAATTGTCTCTCCTCATGGGTAACTCCTTCCAGTTTATATACAAACACAAAACCCAAAAACAACAGTGTGTTATCAACACCATTCTCATTCTGAATCCAAACCCTGTAACCACTACTGAGAACTTAACTCTGCCCTAGCTAAAACCAGGACAACTATTGTATTTTTTACAATACTCTGCCTTCTTCATCTCTGCTTATAGAAGGTTGAGAAGGTTGTTCATGACTAAGCACAGAGTAACATTTAATCTACTTATTCCAAATTTGGTTTACAAATATGTGATCAATTCTCACCACCAGCTTCCGTAAAATGAACAAACCTTTTGTGAACAGGAAAACCCAACCTTCTGTGAATCTAGGCTGAATCTAGTCAGTCATCCTCTCAGCAATGTACCAACAATGAATCAGCATCCTCCCAACTCAGTATCTGTACTTTTGAAAGTGTTTTAGGTGTCCCAGAGTGCTGAGTTAGAGCCACAAGGAGTGAAGGTAAGATTGCAGTGGGAATGCACACTAAAGGGACAACAGCAAGGAAGAGGTGTCATCACAGGCATCAACATCAAGAGCAAAAGACTTCTCTCAGGTGCAGGTAGATATCATTTATCTGCCCCAATGACATGAAGAAATACTGTCATTGGGCAGCTTGCTAGCTCATGTAAAAAGAGCAACATCAATGAACTGAATAAATGGAATTACAGAAGTGCAAAAAGAATCCAAAAGGGTAAGTGCAGAATCCCAGTAAAGTTTTCTTTTTTATATAAAAATCCACTTGAGGTCATCGACATAATTTCAAAGTACATTATTAAGAATCTCTTAATCTATCCTGAATTTCTTTACAGTGGAAAAGAAAATGTTGGTTCAGTAATCAAATCCAAGTCAGCTGCTGTGATTACTGTGATTACCTTTCTACTTTTGATAAAATAGACCATTTTCCCTTTAGGGCTTGTACAAGCCCAAATCAATGAACCAAAATTGGTTCCAACACACTAATTTTGGTTCATTGATTTCCAGGCCAACATTCCTTTTATGTACTAGACAAAATCTCAACAATCTGTCAGTAATATTTGTCAGCCCTTTTGTTTGAACTTATTTCAAATGCTTTGTCTTCTTTTCATCATTCTCCTACCATCAGCAAATGTTTCAGGGTACTATAATATTTTCTAGAAGCCCACTTCTCACAGGTGACCACCTATAAAAAGTGTATTTTGGCGTTCACTTGCTGAAAATGAAAATACTATATTGAACCTGAAGTTGTGCTAGAAGTAGGAGCTTCTATTGCCTAGGTAAAAATATAAAAATATTTAAAATAGGTCATCATAGTAGGTTTTTAGCTTTTATGGACAAAATGGAGCCGTTCTATGCACAACCAAGAGAGATAAAAATTACTATTCCAATTCTACCATTGGAAAAGGTACCTTTGTAACTTTGGTGTGTTCTAGATTTGCAGCACCATACTTAACTCAATATTGCTTTAACTGAAAGTCTTAATTGATGCTAAATCATACAGTTCACTGTGCATTTTGTTGAACTTACTACTTATTAATGTCATATCAAAGTAAGTGAAAAATAAAACTTTTCTCAGGCAATAAATGGATTATTTTTCTCCCCATTACAATGGTACATATGAAATTTTCAAAGTGGTAAAGATGAGCAGTCACAATTACTTGACCTATTTGAATTTTAGTATATTTTCAGGTTTTCCTCTTTTAAAAAACCCTAATATTTCCTTTCATTAGCATGACAAACACAATATTTATTTGCAAATGGTTTTGTTGTTTGCATATGAAATGGGTGATTGATACTAGAAATATCATTCTTTTTTTGGCATGAATGCTCATTTCTAAATCCTGAAAGACAGAAAAGAAATCTAAGAAAACAGAAATTATATCAAATTCAATTTTACATTACTACATGTAGCTGAATTTAGTTCCTAAATTTTATCTGGTTTGAAATGTTCTTTTCTTTTGTTGTTTCATAAGAATTTCAGCAGAAATGCCTACTTTGGTTTAGTTATTGCTTTTAGGAGAATATGGAATTAAGTAAAGGCAAGTGATCATACACTGTTTAAAATGTGTATTTCAAATACGTATTTCTGCAAGAGAAAGCTATCGGCATTTGATATTTTGAATGTGTTGTTCTTTCAAAAAGAAGAAAAGGCCTTAATTCATTAATTGTAATTTACTAATTGTACATTACTCTGACTGGTAAGCCAGGAATGCTACACAAAATGGAAGAATTTGTTTTCTGGTTATTATTCCCACGTGTTTAATGAATATTATTTCACATGCTGGGTTTAGTTCTTATCAGTTCAGTTGCATATGTACTTTGCATTTTGAAAAACTTTGGGGTTTGGGGTTTTTTGTACACTTATCAAAATGGATGTTTTAACAGAGATGATTCATTTGAATATCCAACATATTCTCTTGGACCTATTTTATTTCCATTCCATTCCATTCCACCTTATCCAAAGCTAACAACGGCCCACTAAATGACCTCCATGGTTTCAGTGAACTACAGGATAGGACCCTTAAGTGTTAATGAAGAACCAAAGGTCTGCTTTTACTTCATGCACATTGCAGATATGATTTCACTTTAGTGATTCTGACACTGGGTTTTGCTTAGTACCCCTGGCTAAGGCACTAAACTTTTAAACAGTACAATAAAATAAATTATGGAAATAAGCATGATGAAAGAAGTAAGAAAGAAAAGGGAATACAAACAAGGCTTATGAAAGAACAGGTGAAATAGAAATAATAATAGGAGATGAGACAACTGTTTGATTAATGAGATGCTGAGAATAAATGAGCTTTTAGAACAGATCTGAAAGAGCACATTGATGGAAGTGAATGAATTGAAACCAGGAGCTCATGCCACAACAGACAGGCAAGAAAGGAAAGTGTGTTTGAAATCAGTAAGGGTGAGAGAATTATAATTGCCTTTATGTTCTTACTTTTTGCATCTCAACAAACAACATTCAGCAATCAAAGGTTAATAGCAAACAACTTGTCATAATTGGATTGCTGTCCTCCCAAAATGGCACAGCAGCAGCAAGGCAAAGCATTCCATTCACATATGCCAACCAAGACATGCCTTGATAATTCCAAAGCAGTGCTTAGAAACCTAGAAATGTATCAGTAGAGAGCTGAGCAAATGGTAGGCATGACAAACAAGCAGACCACAGACTAACCAAAACCCACCCAGTAAGGGTGACAAAAAAGGGAAGGTTCCCTGCTGTTACATGAACTCTGACAGCATATTTAAAGGCTGTTAATATGGATGAGACAATGGCTATAAAGACTGAAATTCTTTAGAGTATTTGTTTACTTATGAAAAAACCACAGCAGCCTGGTTTCCTGACAAAAGCACTTTTGCTATTGTGGCCACTGCAGCAGGGCAAGGATGAGAGCAGTTCCAGTGTATCATGCAGCATCAACAGAATTGTCCCACACTCATTGATTACAAAATAATTATTAATGCCAGTGACTTCTGAAACAGAAATAACACTGTGATGTTTCTGATATAGACCTGGCCCTTTTATTAATAGTATGAGAAATACTGTGTGCATCTTTTATGAAATCTTCATGCATCTTGTATGAAAATCAGCAATGAAGCATAAATATTATCAGGATGTATTTGACTTCTGTGTTGCTTTTCTTTTCGTTTTGAGTGTTGATGGTCTCCATCTGCTTGAAGTCTGAGGTGAAAAAAATCAAGTAAACATGGTAAGCAAAGACAGATTAACTGATAAAGAGCCAGTTTGCAATACACTGCCGCAAACATGAGATGTATAAAATGCAGATCATACAATTTCTGCAGAAGGAGAAAAATAACCTAAGCTTCACTGTGCTTACACTTGGGTTTTTTCCAAGATAAATGTAGCACAAAGACCTCTGAGTGAATGTTGAAGTGTTTTGGACAAGACAAAATCTACATAGTATTCATAAATTGTGCAAAACTGTAATAAAGTCCTTATTTTAACACTATATCTTGGCAGAAAGATGGACTGCTTCTAAAAGTTGTTAAATATATGAATTGTAAGTCACTTCTTTTGATATAGCTGTGTGTAGTTTCAGTTTCCCCTGGCAAAAGCATTTTTATTTTCTTGATGTAGTGATGAATTATCTGGATCATAGTCTTACAAATATTAAAAAGAGAATAGAAGAGGGTAAGCAGGTCTTTATAGTAGAATTATTATTTTCTAGGCCAAAAGTATTATTTTTAGGCCCCATTAAGACATCAATAGGGGCACAGCAGCTCCAGAATCAAATCCTGACAGTGCAGTAAAGCAAACTGATGCACTTTTTTTTCTTCTCTCTTCTTAAAGTAAGAATGCTATAAGATATCGAATATTGCAGAAATTCCCTAGATCAGTCCTGCCAGGAGAAAGGAGAGAAGCTGTGCAACATGAGTCATTCTTAGCCAATCCCTCTTCATAACACCTTCTCCCCTTTGTGCCCCACCAGAACATGTCTATTATTTCAGATCTGTTCTCTCAGATACAACAGCATCAAGAGTTCCTTGCCTGTGAAGTTGGAGGATGAGCATTAAGGATCCTCCCATAGGAAACTGGTCATATATTTCCAGAAGACTTCATACCCTGCACACTGATAAGGCCAGGAGTTTGAATTTTCTAAGCAGAGGAGAGTTTTCTAACCAAAAATCACACAACAAAGTCTTTGCTCTGCTGTTTTCAGGGGTAAAAATCCCATTGGCTCAAATGGAGAGACAATTTCAGTCCTTGTCTTACTGTCACAGAAAATCCAGAAAGGACGCACTATCAACCACTGTCAACTCTTGTCCACCCATAACAAAGTGTGATTTTCATGTAACCAGAATAGACAAGCAGGTTAAAAGGCACACTGATCCTGCAAGGGTTCAATTTTAATACAGTTTCATCCAGAGCAAAGAAAACTCAGGCTGCATATGATTATATATTTTTCATAAGGATCATATTTCATCATTAAATTTTTGTCTAGAATGTAAGAGACCACACTAATTCACTCTAGTGAATTATAAATGCTTTTTTTTTTGGTGTGTGTGTGATTCAGTGCAATGTCACAGTATCAGCATGGGAATAGAAAAAAAGTAGTGGCATTCTGGAGATTCATTTCAAAATTGTCTCAGAAGTCTTTCTGCTTTTCCTCTTGTTTATTTATAAGGACATAGAATTAATCATACTGTTCTACTGATTTAATTGCTCTTCTTTTATTTAGTTTCTATAGAGATGTTTTTACTCTACATATGGTTTACATGACTTTTCATAAAACAGGGATGGGAAAATGGTGACTTCCAGAGTTATGCTTGTTCAAATTGTTGCTTTTTGCTGAAATAAATCATATCTAATAGAATAGTAAGTGTACAATCAGATACCTGGATAAGTATATCCGGTTTGGTGATTAGTTTTCTGGGATTTAGTGCATTTTTTCCTTTCCCCATTTGGTTTTGTTTTCCCCAGTTAGGAAACATTTTAGGAAATATCGCTTCCAGCTGGAAAAGAAAGACTAACAGATATTACATGATGTAGGGCAATACAGTGTTATTCCACATAATACAGGTGTGTTTTGTCCATCAAATGTATTGAAATAAGTTTTCAGCTCAAAAGAAAATACAAATACTATTTGAAGCAACTGTATTTAGAGTTTGAGAACATAGTGTTCAAAGATATATTGTCCTCCCTAATGCCTAAGAGAGAGCTCTTGTGCCGCTCAACTCACTTTCTCCAAAACGTGCTCTTAGAAGTTGTGTCAGACTCTAATGACATTATATCACTGACTTGAAAAGATGTCCTTTTCTGTTGGTATGTATGATCAGGATATAAAGCACAGATGTGTATGTTCAGCTGGACTTGCAGACAATGTAAGTACAAACAATAAGACAGTTAAATAAGGCCATGAAATGTAAAGCATCCTCTGTGTGGTTCCTGGATAAAGTCACTGGGTTTTAGCAAAATTTAAAGCTCAGTAACATATGGAGGTTCTGCCAGCATTCCTTTCACCAGGAGATGTGGTGGGGGATGAGTGAAGCCTGATCCAGGAAAGGATAAGTGGTGCTCAGGCACACAGGACCCCTCTGCACAAAGAAAACTTCACTGTTTCAGTAAACTGGATTTAAGAACACTTCATTTTGCAGAGGCAGCTGTAACTGGCCTTGGGCTTTGGTCCAAGATAGCCATTTTGTATGAAATACATAGTGAATGAGCAGTGTTTTAAGGAGTTTGTAGTCCCTTAAGGCAGTGTTTTGCCAAGAAGAAATTGAATAAACAGGTTTTCCAGCCCAATTAGGGAGGGCACCTTAGTAATCCCCATTCCTAGTTTTCATATATATATACATATATATATATATATATAAAGGACTAAGGGTGACTTGCAGGAAATGGCTCAGCAAGACCTCAGCTGGGAGGCAGGGCAAGAAGGAGGGGGCAAGATGGCATTTTACATGTAATTGATTATTATTGATTATGTCTCAATTAATGAAAGGAAACTCTAGACAGATTATAAAATACGGGGCAGACAATATGCCCAGACCTGGTTAGGGACAGTAAGCTTCTCACAAACAATACTGAATAAAAATAATTATTTCTTGACATTTACTCCCCTTCTTCAAATGTCAACTTAATTTTTTCCAGACTTTTACTTATTAATCTGGCAGATCCTATCCCTCATGTCATGCTTATTCTTATTTTTTCAGCAATTCAAGCCAGAGATATAACTCAAAGTAATCACATTAAATGGTCAAAGCAAGGTAAATTCTGTAACATCTTTGCTCAAAGGTGGGTTTTGGGGTTTTTTTGTTTTGTTTTGTTGTTGTTTTTTTGGGGTTTTTTTGTTTGTTTGTTTGGTTGGTTGGTTGGTTTTGGTTTTGGTTTTGGTTTTGTTTTTCTAAAATATTTTTTTTCATTGCAGTATTTTTTGAGGGACACAACTATTTACCTGATGAGTTTGAGATTTATTATCATAGTCACTTCAAGAGTGATTTTCATATCTGGCATTAAATACACAAATCATCCATGAAAAGTAAATTTCAGTAAGACATTGTCTATTTATTATTCGTGTGGATCTCAATTATTTATGATCTTTTTTCATATAATATTTATGTGTGTTAATCACTATTAATCATAACGTTTACTCCTGGTGACAGTTTATGCTTTTGCAAACCTCTTTCTTATGCAGTCTGAGCACTCTTCTCATGAGACTGCTGTATGATGTGACTTCAAGTCACAGTACATGTCCTTTACCAAATATTCACTTGTTTGCTTTGTTGGATTAAATAGATTAAATAAGAAAGTCAGTAACTAGATTTTCTAATGCTGACTTTCTCACTTGGATGCATTGGGAGCAAGAGAAAGTCATTACAGCTGTAGATATCCAGCTCCTTCTATTTCTAAACCAGGTCTGTGCAGAAGATGATGGAGCACTGCAATTACTTTTTAACGTGGCAAGTAAAATGTGTGGAGCACTGCATTTTCTTGAAATACTGGCAAAATTAAACAGAAAATTGATGTGGAGCTGTTTACTCACCTCTGACACTCCACCTTCCAGGTACTTTTCTGGTTTCATAGCAGCCTAAGGGAAGTGCTTAGGCTGTGTACGGAGAAATAGAAAAACACAGTTACCATTTAGAAGTTGGAGAAAGTCCAGGGGATGTTTGAGAGTCTGTTAGACCACTTATTTTACACATGCAAGCAAAAAGAATCCTTGACTAACAACAGCAACAAAACAATATCTCTCCATACAGAAACTGAAGCAGAAGAAAAGAAAAATTACCCTCATACTAAACCAATGCAGTGTCACATATTTAATCATGGGCTGCTAACATGTCACCTTATGTAAATTATATATAGGACAATGAATGTGCAAGAGATTTATATAGACTAAAAATAGCACTCAGACACCCTAGATTTGCCTGTGTAAAATCCAGCACTTTGCAATATAAAATTAAATGTGAGAATAAATAGTTCAGACACATAAATCAAAATCTCAACAGAACAGCCAATTCTTATTCAGTCCAGCTTGCTACAGCAATTTCTTTATCCCCAGCAAGACAATGTCTTCTAAGCTACAGTTATGTTAGTGCTCCACCAGCTCCCTTATGGGATGGGAAAATGCTGGGAAAAGAGATCAGGTGCTGTCAGCAGAAATGCAGGAACACTGATCTAAGTACAGGTAGTGTAATTCAGACAGGTCAGGTATGTCACTTTTGGAATCTAGAAAGAAAAACAAAAAGGTTCCTTGTCTATTTTCTTTTCATGTGTGGTTACATTTCGATTCACTTGCAATGATATTTATGTTTGGGTAAGGGCATTAATCATAGACATCTACAGGATGCAGTGCTCTTATCTTTCCTATGATGTTGAGAGTCTTTGGAAGAAAAATTTGAATGGAATGTGTAACTGTAAGATGTTTGTATATTTTGGAATATACAGCTTACTGAGAGAAGTGTTCTCAAAATGCATATGGATTTCTCCATACAGCTCTTTCTGACAGCTAAGGGATGAACACTTAGCATTGCAGAACCTTTCAAATGCATTTCTTGTTCAGATTTTTTTTTTTTATTTCTTCAGTAAATGATTCTTGGCTATCAATAAGCTCATTATCATATAGTGATCTGTGAATAACAGTAGTTTCTAGTTTGTTTTTTGCTAGTCAATCAAAGAGCTGACTTTGAACTATGCAAAGCAAATTATACTTTTCTTGCATCTTGGTTGGATACTCAATAAGTAAGATTATTTATATAGTGATTTTATTTTTCTTCTTGTGGTTGATAGAATTCAAACTTCCACACTGAAAGCTCATCTCTAACAAATCTCCATGTGAAGATAGCTCAAAATTTTGAATGTTCACAGCAAGAAAATGTTAATGAAGCATATGAACTTGTGGCACATTTAAAAAACAGTAAATTTTATCTTAAATGCATTTGTGCCACTAAGGCAGAGACCAAGCATACTCAGATTTACAATGTCACAGAATTGGTTTATTCTCTGCTTTTGTAATTTATCTGGTTTGTGGAATAGCTCTTCCTCTAAGTTGATGAAAGCCTAGGGCAGCCCATTTTCCTTCCTTTTGCTACTGTGAGGGCACTTTTGTACCAAAAAGCCTTCCTCCCAAGATGTCATAATTGCTTCAACTGGTTTCTTTTTATGATGTGGCATTTCCCCTTTACAACTGCATTGCTTCAGTGAATTCACAAACCAGCTCTCTCTGGTTCAAATCCACGAACCTACACTTATGATAAGATAATGAATGCACAATTGATGCAATGTGGTTCATCAAGCAGAACCACACTGGATGTGCTGTGGGCAAGTGTACAGTACAATAAATTTTGTTAAACGAGGATGATGCATTTTAGAGGCATATCACTTCTCAGTTTGTTCGCTCCTCTGGCCCCACTACTCACCACAGGAGGAGGTTTTGGTCACTCCTCCTTGCAGAGAGATAAAGTGCAACAGCAAATGTAAATAAAGGAAGCGTTAATGAATATATATAGAAATATTGTCATAGCATTTAATTCGTTGCTGTTGGGAAAGGGCATAGTAACTTACAAAATTGATTTGAGCTACTTCGTATGTTATTGTAAAAATTTAATCAGTTAGCCATATAATGCCAGGCTAAAATACAGATGGCTAAAACAACAGCACGACACATTAGTTTTATACATGTAACAAAGAGACATAGTTTTAGTGCCTTAAAACTGAAAGTTTTAGTGTCTTAATCCACATAAGTCAAAAGGCTTTATTTCCCCGTTATTAAAAATAAGAGAAAAATAGAACTCCCTCTTTAAACCAGTGGATAAAAAGTGCTTTATGTACAAAAGTTTTCATATCATTATCAGTGATATTGAACAACAGTGAGATCTTCAAGCAACTTTATTAAATATCCAGGCTTTATGGAAAGGAATGTTTCATTATGAGAATGGTGTGGCACTTGTACAGGATGTCCAGAGAAGTGGTGGATTCCCATCCATTAGAAATGTTCAAGTCAGGTTGGATGGGGCTTTGAGCAACCTGATCTAGGGAAAGATGCCCCAAGAAGCTGGGCCAGATCATCTTTAATGACCCCTTTAGACCAAACCATTTGATGATTCCATGTGATTATTACCTTAAACAAACATCAAGGTTTTATAAGGATTAGGTGGAGGAAAGGAGTTGTCTCATGCAGGCTTTCAGGATCAACTTGGGTCTAGTTTGATCACTCACTACACTGTCAGGTACGCAGACTCAGGATCTGAGAAGAACAACTTTAAAAGGGTATGTTGAGATAAAAAAAAGACTGAAGGTCCACCATTTATTTTTCTGAGAACTTAAAGACAGCTCCACAAATGCGTCTTCCTCAGTAGATATGCAAGATACTTAGCATCTCTAGGATCTGGCAAAAAACAAATCCCTTGACCTTTCTCAAACTCTTTAATCTACAGATTCTATTCCAAAATAAATTGCCTATTAAGTCTTCCATAACACATGAGTTTTACAATCCAAGATAAATTATGGACATTTACGATGCAATTTATAAAGCATAAGATTTTCTCTGTGATCTACCATGCCTGGAGAAGTTTGTAGCCAAGATCTCTCAGGAAGACCGTGCTCTGCTTTTGCTCTCACTGAAGATTTGTCCTGAGAAGGAGTATCAGCAAATTTCAGGCACTATGATATACTGTCTAACAGAAGAGAATTCATTTGGGGGCAAACAATAAACTGAGTTCAAAACTTCATTTTGCTGCACAAATCAGATCTGTTATGTGAGGCTATCTCTCTTAACAGGAACAAGCCTGAACTAGCTGCTAAATTGATTTGTTCAGACATACAGAAAAGCTACTTTTTTTTTCTTTTTTTTTAGTCTTACTGTTGCTTCTGAAGGAGCAAGAACATTTTTTCATATTTATAATGTAGAGACAATGTTAAATCTACAAATTGAGACAGTATAGAGCAATTCTATTTATAATTTTAAATTTTACTTCATAGATCTTATCTGCTGCTATTTTCATTTTTTTTTTAATGTTTTTCCTTCTGTGTCAATTTATTTTTTTTTTCTTCCAGGTTTCTCCTAGAATTTCCTGCCATACAGCTCTCTGACACTTAACACTCTAGAGAAATAAAAAAGAATCCTTCAGGCAGCTTGAGCAAATTAATAATCTTATTCAAGGGTCACAGGGTCATCTAATGCCAGAGTCACAAGTGCCTGTACATACATAAAATACAGAATACTGAAAGTATTCAAAAATACTCCAGTAATATCAAGAGTATATTTTAATTGTTCACTTCAGTAAACTTCCCATACCTCAACCACACCAAGGGGTCTTTGATGAATTTAGATCTGCATATATTAAATGATAACATTTATTCTATAAGAATGAAATGGTAGCCTCTTGCAAAAGAAGCCCAAAGTGCAAAGCAGACTTGCATTTTCCTTCCCTAAAAATCTATAGATGTCTCTAATCCAACCTGTTTAACTTAGCTTATGGTTCAAAACCGTATTCTACAAAGTTTACAAATACCACCATGTTCCCACCGGAATTCCCAAAAGTATCTTATCAGTTGTTCATGCTTTTAGTCAGCCACAATACTCCACTTAGGAATAAAACTCCCTTTTTTCTCTTATAATTTTATCCTAAAGATCATTCAGAGTCGGAATGACACCTGTAACTATAGCAATGTGAGTTACAGATCTTACTTTATTCTGTTCAGTGTTCCTAAACTAAGCAGTTGAGAAGTCAGAGCTTTGACCTGGAAAAAAAAGTGCTCACAAGTATGCTAAGTGTATATTGAACATGGATATTATAAAAGAGAGCACACAGGACCAGGTATTACCAATGAATTTAAAACCCCTTATGACTGATAAGAGCATATGACATTAATAACACTATGCCATTCTTTCCATACCATTTTCTTCCACTCCTATGTATAACAAAATTTGTATAACAAAAGTTTATGTATAGAGAGTGTAAATAACAGCCACATTCATCACAAAGACCCTCGAACTCTATATTTTCTATTGCTTTCTGCTATCAGGAAAAAGAGCTACATAACTTTAGGTCAAATTGATGAACATCTTTTCCAAAGGGGAAAAGCTCTGGATAATTGTTTCTAGTTTGAAGCAAACACAGCATAAATTCATCTTTTATAATAACACAAAATTCTAAGTAATCTTGAATTTCCAGACTAGTGACCTTGAATACTTAAAATTATTACTCATGTTGGATCAAATAGCAGCCTTGTTATTGCAGCAAAGAACATATAACATGCAAACGTGCACCTTTTTAGATAGCAAATCATTTCCACACCACTGTGTAAAAAGCTTTCTATGCTTACTTGATGCATATTGAGTCAGTTTTCAGGTCAATTGTTCTTAACTTGCATTAATGAAATGCAGAGCAGGAAATGAGTTACCAAGAACGTATTTAGAAACTTAGATAACAGGCTATAATTTCTCTGGATAATTTTTTGGGGGATTCTGGATTTGGGGAATGATATCTCCATTTCAAATATTTAAAAAAAAAAAAAAAAAAAAAAAAAAAAAAAAAAAAAAAAACCACAAAAACAAAACCAAGAAAACTATGAATCAAGAAAAGCTGAGCTAGACTGGGGGAAAGGAGGTCTTGGTTCTAAAAGCAACTGTGCTCTTTACCAAGCGTTTCTGAAATTGCAGAGGACAGCAGAACTAAATATCTATTCACCTACCTGGCCATTCTGCAATTACTTGAGACTATTTCCTGTAATAGCCAACACAGCTTTTAGGCACACTTTTTTTGGCAGGGTAGGTTATGACATTAACAGCAATGAGAGAAAACACTGATCATTGCAGCTCTTGCTATATTTTGCATGTGGCATTCCTTGGGAGAACATTTAATGATCAGCAAACATGAAGTGCCTGTGAAAACTGTAATTGACAAGCTAACCACAGCTCAGCCTCAGCAGAGAAAATTCCAACTTTCTTATGGCCCCCTCCTGCTTTTATCACATGCTGCCAGTGATTTTGATAAAAACAAAACTGAGTTCAGGGATTTACAGTCTTCCTTTAGTGAAGTTTGCAGTCTTGACTCTATTATTTATTCCTATTCATAACATTAATCACTTTTCCTTCTTTTCATGAAGAATGAGCTAATTAATTGATCGATGAAATGTGTGCTCCAGTTTCTCCATTTGTGCTTTATTTTCTCAAGATATAGTTTTACACACCTGTTGCTAATTACAGTGTGATTAGTTAACTCAGAAACTGCATTCAACTCCCCAAAGAAGAAGGGTTATCAAAGGCCAGTTACTCTTGGCCTTCCAAAAGGAAATCTCACCTGCTACCCTTGCTCTAGCCAGTCCTGACACAAGCAGACAAGCAAAATGTGTTACATATTTATGTAATCTTGTGATCTAGGTGTAAGGTGTTTCATGGGATTTGTAGGTCTTGTTTAATTCCATTTCATCCCTGGTAATTTGCATATTCAACATATTTGAGTGGGAAAGCAATGCTCTTGAGCTATTCACATGTGCTTATAAAGTCAAAAATAAACTCAGTTTGTTCATAGTGATCATGCTCTTTCTTATTTTAACTTTCCTGCCAGGAATTTTCATAAGATGGGAATTGCAGGAAGTTCCTACTAACATTGTATATGTTTATTGGGGAACAGCGCAGAGGATACCACTTGCTGTAATCAGTGCTTCAATATTGATTTCAGCCAGATGCTATTTGATTAAAGTTATTTATGCTTAAATGATTTGCCTTCAAAATCGTGCTGAAGAAAAAAGCTTAGTGTATGCAGTTTAGATGGCAAAACAGACAAAATAATGCTACTGCACCAATGCAATTTTAAAAAATATATTCACTTAAATAATTAAACAGTAGGAGAAAGCAATTATGAGTGACACAAAAGCCCAGAAATAATAACTTTTGTAATACCGAATATGTCTTATTATATTAACAGTAATGATGAAATTAGGTTCCTAATCAATGTTTTTGAAGAACCTTTTGTCAAAAAACCCCTATTTATAATATACATACCATGCTGTATGTGCATATCAGTGCCCTCTGCTGGATAGAGACAGATCCAAACTGGTGTTTATGATCAGGTCTTCACCCAACAGCTATTTGTAAGTTATAAACTGTTTTTATTCAGTACAAAAAGTGAAGGTAATTATTCTTGTGTGGCACATAATGGAAGAAAATCGTTTGGGATCTAACGTTCCTAGATTTTGACCCCAAGGTACATTGCAAGTTGTTGAGATAAACAGCTGTGATCTTTCTAGCTTTCATTATCAGCAATTATTAATTCATCTCTTTCTTTGTCCACGAACAAGTGTAACCACTCCCCAAAAGGTTTCATTCTGCAGTATTTCAGTGTGGAATTGTATTTTCCTTTTTCCTCAGCTATAGCCTTCTCTTTTAACACTATGTATTACAGGAGGCCCCCAAGTGGCCTTCAGAAATGTTTATCAGCTGTTTTACAGAATATGCTTTACTGCTGCTGAACTAATTTTTACAGAAATTATGTAAATGCTGTCCCTACTTCACCTGCTCTAGGAAAAACAGCATTCTCTATTTTGAGCTCTTAAACCTAACCAGTTCTAAATTAATTAAAAATTACAGCCCAACCTCAACTTCATTCCAGATGAGATGCTCCCTTCAGGGTCATTCCTAGAGGCTACCTGTGAAAAATGTTTCACTCACCTATTCCCAAAATGTTGGCAGGAAAAACCAAATGGGTTATGAAGGAAGAAAGGCATTAAGCAACCACATGCTTGAGGTAAGATGCTGATTTGGTGTTGCTATAAAACTCTTTTTCCTTCTAAATACTAAGTTATTCCTTTATATTCTTAAAGAAAATGTTCTTCATTCTGAGTGCCCTGTCCACTCTCATAGTAGTACTCTGTTGTTCTACTTTGCATGGATACAAATAACCATTTATCAGTAACTAGCCATAGCACAAGGCAGCATCTTCCTCAGAGCTCAAAAATTAATCAAAAGCTGGGAACTGCTTCCTTGTCAGAGTTTTGCTGCATCCTTAGGGGTAACAGTTCACAGTTTCAAATGCGTCCACTCAGTATTGCTCCATTTCACTCAGTGAAGTGTTTTCTCATGGAGAGGAGCTTGGTTAGTCAGGGTGCTGTCCTGAGGCTGCCCAAAAATTGCTCTCTGCATTTCTCTGCAGAAACTGATCCTCTTCTTTCACCAAAGCCATTTACTCAAGCAATGCCTTTTTGTAACAATATGTTAAAACCGAAGGATGAATTGAGTTGATCGTGAACTTTTAAACTGTCTATAATCAGATGCTAATTAATAATATTGAGCTTTTAGACTCAGCAATTAATTATAATTCCAAAAGCAACATTGTAAAAAACTGGCTTTTCTTGTTTCTTTTTGAGTCTTTTTTTAATATTCATCATTTTCATCTTCTTTTTAGCCATAATAGTTAAAAACATTATAGCTAATTTTGAGGGATGGCAACATGCATCTCAGTTCTAAAAAAAATATCAATAAAACATCTGCCTTTTTGTGTAGACAACATTGCATTTTTGTCCCTGTTGAAGGTCACCTGGGATAAGTAAATTGTGTCATTCTGGAAATGCTTGTGAGCTAGACATGCCTCATCAGCTATGAATGTACCTGCAATTGAGCCTTATTAGTGTTTAAATTTTAATCTTATTAGAGCATCAGATTTTGCCAATCTTCCGCAAACAAACTTCCCACTGAAACCAGCAGGAAAATTAAAACAGAAAATATTTTGTAGCTGGACCCAAGATGACTTTGAATGCTTCTAGTTTTGTCACAGAATCCAAACCACACCACTGCACCAGCACAGCATCACCATTTTGTGTAGCACAGTGATATACATTCTGTAAATGGCCACACGGAACTTTCTGTCTTTTAACAGCTGCTAAAAAATAAAAGGGGTTGAAAGTGACAGCAAATGATCAGAAATCAGTGAGAAATCTGTGGTGGTCTTTCCCTGATTTCCAGCATGTCCTCAAAAGTCGGGATGTCGAGGTTCTAAACCAAAACTTTAGGAGATATACTTGTCTGGGAGCAGTGTGCCAATGTAAGCATGTGTAGGTTCTGGACTGAAATTATGGCAAATGTAGCCAATTTCCTTTATTAGGCATTATATTTCCAGATTGGTCATTACTTCCAGAATTAATATTTAAATATTCAGTAGGATAATAATCTGAAAACAGCTCAAGTGCTAGTATAGCAACAAAAGGAAACTCCTATAATATATATGCAGGACCCCAGTGAACAGTGAGTAATCACCTCTAAAGTAAATATCAGTTGATAATACAAAAAAAAAATTGCAGTTTCTCTTGAAATTACAACCTATTTTCTATGTCTTATGAAAAGTTAATGAAAATGAAAACTTTAAGCTTATTTGTAAATAATCTATAAACATTGTTTTATTGAACAGTACATTAATAAAATCTGATTTATTAAATATTTAAAATGTGAAACATGTCAACACTTTAATATTTCAATTAATAAATGCAAAAAAGTTATTAGAATTTTAACAGACTATATTCTGCAACTTTACCGCATTAAAAACAATGTTCCAGTTTATTTCTTTTAAAGTCATATACACACCAATAAAAAGCATCCAAAAGAAGCAATAAGAGATACTCTGGAAATAAACAGAGTAATCTCCTCCTTAATACTGTGAGCATATTATTTTTATTAGTTAACTATTGCATGAAAGCAAAGAGTTTTCATGGAGAAGAAACATAACATCCATGCATAGGCCTCAAAGAGTAGTTTCAACATTGGGATTGAGAGTTTAGTGCTAAATTAGCTGTAAACATTTTTGAAATTTCTAGTTTATCAATAAATATATTTTTAAGCTTCAGAACTTTCATGAACTTGAGCCCAATGGGGTTATTCTATTTTAGAATTATTATTTTTTTATTCACCAATGCTTATTTGAACATTATCTGTCATTTATTCTCTAATTTCCCAGAGAAAGGTGTTCAATATCCTCATTCAGAAGCAGATCTGGCAGCATGACACACACAGGTAAAAAATTTCTTGAGCAAGCAACTCAGTCCAGCACAAGTTTTATTGTATCTTGTGTGTAAGCCTTTCACAGAAAAAAAACAGAAGCTGAACATCAGCATGAACTGTCTTCCTAATTAGGCTCAGAAATGAACTGAATCACAAATGAACAATTCATGAACACAACTCGGTTCGACATATGTTCCCAGTGAAAATGATCTCTGAGCAAAAGGCCCAAATAAAGCCCATGAATCTCCTAAATCCCCTCGAAATCTCCATCATCGGTAATGTAATGATTACAGAGCACATGTGGGGACAGCACACTGCATCTCTGAGTCCAGATCCTGTATCTTGTCCACTGGGCTATTGCTCATCCTCTGAATTTCAAGGCTGCATTTGTCTTTTCAGATGAGATCAACAATGGTGACGGAATGCGGTGAGAACCTGAGAGATGATCAGCGGATGTCAGGACACCATTGTCACCTCATCCCACTGTGCCTGTCACACAGGTGCATGGACCCTGGCTCTGTCCTGATGAGAGAGCCCAATGAAATCCTGGTGAACCCAATGAAATCCTGGTGATCTCTGCGAAAGCTCTCAGCCCACACCTTCTCTGTTCAGAGCTTCTGGAGCTGCCTGCCTGATTTGCTTCACAAGTACTACATTGAATTAAAAGTAATTAAAAAAAATAAAAAGAAACCCACATTAATTTTGTTCCTATAACAGTATTACTACAATTTCCTATAGCCATAAATAAAACATTTTAATTATATAATTTTATACCCTATGATTACAGAAATAACTGGAAGTCAAGGAATACACTTTATATCATCTGAAAGTGAATTCATTACTATCAATTACATGCTTGATAAAATTTAAAGTGGGTGGAATCTGCACCTGCTATGCAAAAGTCTGCATTATGTTAATGAGTCAACATGCATACATCATACATTAATGGTCTATTCCTTATCCTCAAGAGGTGTGTTTGTAGCACATGTTTTTAGGAAAATTTCCTAGACATTTTACAGAGGAAGAATATTAGTGATACACTGCAGTTGTATCTAGAAGTAACACTCAAAATTGAAAGCTAATATTGCTAGGCATTGTATAATCATACAAGACAGCCAAACATAAATTAATGGCGTTTGGTCCAGTGTGAACAGGTCCAAACTAGAAAAAGAGAACATTGTAATATTCCTAAAGATGTTTTTTCAGGAAGGAAAATATTTATTTTTCTTTTTTTCCAAGATAAATTACATATATACAACGTCTCAGTGGAGTCCTTGGGGTTAAGGAAATGTTGCACTGAACGCATGCTACAGACCCATGAACAAACAGTGAAGCAGCAGCTTCCAAAGAAAGATGGTCTTGTGTTAATGTTGTGTGGCAGAGATGATGCAGACAAAACTGCAACAACTGCTACACTCATCCAGCAGCAGCATCGTCACAGCTGTAAAGATTTCTACACTAGAGCCCACTTTAAGGAAGGGTGAGTGAGGGACATAAAACAACGGCTGCCACTCTTTGCAGTAACCAAGCACACCCTTGCCAGAAAGTCAGTCCATGGAAACCATTTCAGTATGCTAACTCCTAGACCACTGCTGTTTCTCTTTCTGGTAAATTATACTGAGCAGTAAAAGCTAGGAGAAGATCTGCAGGCAAAAGTCAGCGTCTGCTATGCACGTATAATGCTTATGTACATAATAGTCATACAAAGTGTGTGGAAAAGTGGTTTCTTTTGTCCCTTTTTCAGATGACTCAAGCTGAGAATATTTTAATTGCTTTTTTTAAATCTTTAAAATGTTTAAGCATTCAGCTGAATCCAATATTGGGATTATATTGGTATTTTATACATTTGACGCTCAGATTCTGGAGAAAATGTCAAAGAGCCCATTCTTTTTCCTATCACAGATCTGAAGTTTTACAGCTGCTTTTTCTACTAAACACTTTATATTTTGTACACACTTCAATTTGACAAAATAACTGCAAAGCAACTCATAAACAAATATGTAAAATTGGTGAAATTTGTTAATAAATGTAAGCATTTGTTTTGGAGCAAAAATAGAATTTTTTTTAATATCTATTCAGCAAACTGTAGTGATCTTAAAGGTCATGAACACTGGCAAAAAGTAAAACAGGTTGTCAGGCACGCAGACTTCAATCTTGACATTGTATGAGGATCCAGTCTTGTAGTCTAAATACAAGCACATAACAAATCTTCTAAGATTACAAAATCTAGCAGTTCTTAATATTAATGAGGATTTTTTACTATATAGGATTAGTTGTTCCTCCTTTTTATTATAGAATTTACAACACAAGCAAAAGAACTCATCTAATATAGTACTGAAAAATAAAGGGAAAAAACCCATTATATTTTCAAAATTCTGACATTTCTGGACTTATTTTATTTAAACAAAGTCATGTGTCTTGTTCAAGGTGCTCATCCTGACTTCCCTTCCCAATACAAAGAGGCACCTGTTGAAGGATTGCTTCATCACATTATTTTTACTAAAGATGTGACAAATATCACCCTTTGCTTTCACAGTCTTTTTCCAATTACAATTATAGAATCTTTTTTTCCCTCAGTTGACTTCCCAATTTCTGCGAAGAGTGGTACAATTGGTTTACATACAAGTAGTGTTTTCCCCAAGTTTCTGCAAGAGGAGGTTTGACACTGCAGTCTAATTAAACTCCATATTTAATTTAACAAAGGAAAAAAAAATGAAGTTTTGCCATTCTAGATTGACTGATATTTTGATCTTCTAGGAGGAACATTTGCAAAAGGTAATAACACTAAATCAAACCTCCATACACTAAGACTTCCTTTGGTTGCATAGAAATTCTGCAACTATACACAGGTGTAACTCCAGTAAGGATGACTATCATGTCCTGATCTGCTTACACTTTGCTCTGGTAGTAGACAATAATATTATAAACAATTTACAGCCAGCTCCCTCCCCTTTGCTTTGCTGACCCTGGAGCACTCTACCAGCAGAACTTTCTACCACCTTTGGTAGGCTGAGCATCTTTTTTGATAGCTGAGCCTCCAATTTACAGGCAAGATCCCAATTTGTCTTGTCATCAAGAGAACTCACAGCAAATGTTGGCCTCTATAAGTTTTAGTACATAAAAACTCTTCCAACTCATAATGAGCTGGTGGCTTCCCACAAAACAGTGAAATAAAATCAACATTTCAGTATTTCCATTGGTTGTCCCTAAGTTTTCCTGAAGCCCTCTGGTTCTGGAATGTATGGTGGTGCTGCTGCAGTGCCACAGTGGTGTGCCTGCCATGGGAATAGAGGTCATTTATTCAGGAAACTGAAATTCCTCAGGTTCATAGTGCTGTGGTGCTGCTAGCACAGCTAGGAAGAAATACAATTGATCCAGACAGGTTGTTGCTGAATTACTTGGAAGCACTTGCCATAACTGATGAGAATGTATATTTTCCTTGCAGTTTTTAAGTTAAAAAATTATGATTAATGTAAAATTGCCTGGTGTTCAGATTTTGCTGCAGTGTGTGCAATGCTCAGCTTGCTAAAATGAATGACCCCATGAAAAATCTTAGCATTTGTCAATTTTGGGGATGTAATGAAGCATTATTAAAATGATTAAGAAATAAATTGAAGGAAAAGAGTTAAATGGTCTAGGAGTGAACTCCAGTAGTGCCCCAGGAAGTCTGCACAAGGTCTCAGTTATCATATTATTCCAGCCATTTCTGCAGCTCCCCAAAGCCGGAGAATAGGAACATGTAAGAAGACATAAGGCAGGAATGAATGAAGCAAAGATTTCAACTCAGCAGCTTGCATCACTAATGATGAAAAAATATGTAAAATGTTTATAGATCTATTTGGTTCAGAAAGGCTCAGACAAGAGCACAATTATTTTGATCACCTTACCAAAACACAGAAGCAATATTTCTGTAAACCCCTATTCACAAGTTCTCAAGTAATTCCCTATATTTAAAATTGTTCCTGGTAAAACCTGTAGTGGCTCTCTAAATAATGTTGAGTGAAGGAAAATATTGTCATTCAAGCAGAACTATAGACATCTGTGCTCATTTATAATAAACTGTTTTCATTTAATTTTATTTATAGATGTATTAGGAAAATTCCACCTAGTTGGAAAACGTAGAGAAATAATAGCCTGACACCAGAGTCAAACCTTTCTGCAGTATCATCAGCTGAGAATGCAAAGGTCATTCTCTTCTGGTATTGAGGCAGGTTCCTTATTGATTGTTTCCATGACAGAAAAAAAAAAAAATCAGATTAAAATAAAAGGAGTTTCTTAGTGTCAAGCAGAAATGAAAAGTAGCTCTTGGAGGGAAGAAAAGAAAGGGAATCAAAATTACTGTATTGTGCCAAATGCAGGAAGTTTCAGCTTGCTTTGAAAGATCCATTCACATAATCATAAAAGAAGACTTTACAGGAGAGGTACTGTAATAATCAATGTTTTGTCTAAAAATAGGTCATTAATGAATTAAATGAGATTAATTTTGACACATAATTGTTTTGTTCTGCTTTAGATTATTTTGTGCAAATGTATGTTATAAAAAATAAAAATCAAACAACAAAAAGCTGTTCTGAATGCACAGATAATCATCAGAAGGAAGCCAGAACTCTCTCTGCCTGTATTTAGATAACACATGGTCTCTGTACCTGGAGTGCTCCTCTGCTTGTTAATTGATAAAGTGCATTGAAAGGGAATCTCTGTCAACAATAAGTGCATCTTAGTTTGCAGAATATCAATAGTGAAAAAAAAAACCCAACAGCTTCTTTCAAGAGTATTATTCTCCTGGAAATAAGACTACTGCACTGTGCCATATGACTGGTTTTTCCCTAACCACAGTCCCCATTTTCAGCCTAATGGTGTGGAAAGAGCTTTTCCCTGTCCTTAACAGTTAAAGGATGTAACCTGTATTCACGCCTGTGCTTAAAGTCTAAACGATGAAATTACTCTTTTTTTGCCAATGCTTAAAATGCCCTGCTTCTTTCAGCTGACATAAGCTGTACCCTGGTTTGGATACATCTTCAAAGCAAACACCACTTCAATAATTATTGCCACTTACAGTACAGGAGAATTTTACCCAAGTCCCATTTCACAAGGGATACCCAGTGTGTGTGAGTTCACCTCTATTCAGACGACACCCACAAAGCCTATGAAGTGCTATCTATAATTCTCAAAACAGAGTGTAAGTGAGAATTAAGTCCTCAACTGATTTAGGGCTGTCTGTCTGGCCAGAGGTAATAAAAAACACACTTGCACTGAAATTTGTATTTTCAGGTGTGTAGCAAAATCCAGCTCAGAATAGATACAGCAATATTTCCTCTTTATTTGCTTGGGTTCTAATGAGTTGTTTCCAAGCTTTGTGTAAAATGTTGTCAATTTAAATTCACTTAAATCCTTTTTTTGTTGCAGGCTAAGATTTTTCAGGTATAATTAGACCTTGAAAATTACTTCATTAAAACACCACATCCTGAGGACTTCAAATCATAACTACAATGGATGTCCTGAATTTTAAATTATCTGAAATTCAAATTAGCAGCTAGTGGGGTTTTCAGTCTTAATTACCTCACCCAACTTTATGTGAATTAGATAGCCAGGGCTTTTCAGTGTCACCCATTTTTTTGTGTCACTGGTTAAATTTATATATATTTACACAGTCAAAATTGTTCTTATTTCCCCCCCAAAGTCTACACAAAGCTCTTGCTTCACAAGTTTACATTAATTTCATCATATAAAAATTTAATATATATAAGCAGGTCAGCACCTAGTATTCATAAATTGCAGAAGAATACTTAATTGGAAAAACAGTCTGCTTCTGCACTCCTCCATATAATATATAAAATATACATTTTTCAATATTTTAATTGCATGCATACACATTTTATGTGTGTACCCATGTTTTGTTTTCTGGGTTCTAGCAAATGACAACATATTAAAAGAAAAATTGAACTGTACTACCCATTCCCAGATTTTAAAGTCTTGTTTTTGTTTTGTTTCTTTAAAAGTTCTTTACAGACATCATGTAACTAGTTGAAAACAGTTAATAAGTTGGTGACAATCAAGGATACATATGACTATTTCTCCAAGGAATTTCAAAAGACTTACATTTATATATTGATAAGTGCTGAAGTGTGGCCTTGCAGGTTGTGTTTTATTGACTTGTTAGCCATGGACTATCCACACTGCCCAACTTTTGCCATGGTTCCATGTGTTCACACTGAGGTAAAACAAAAATTATTTTGTAATCAAAGTATTAATGCTTTCAGCACTGCAAAGCCGCTTCCAGCAAGCTGATGGCAGGAGGGAGATTGCAACCTATTCCACCAAGAATTGCAACCACAACTTGCAATTGGAATCTGGGGAGAGGGGGATAAAGATAAAATGGAAGGGGCACAGTTCCTGAACAGCCAAAGTCAATAACTATGAATTCTCTCCTTGTAATCTGTTAACAAACTATGAGTGTGTTCAAGTCTTAGAAGAGGAGGGACTGAGGAAATGGTTTACATATATTTATGAAGTTCAGCTCTATTCTCTGAGAAAACCATTTATTAGCTCTTTTGAAGGGTTTTGAAAATGTGTAGCTCAGTGCAAAAAATGGGAGGCTTCTACCATGTCATATCTCCACAGCAAAGTCACTGCTCAAATAGCCCTGTTCCTTAGCTTTAATTAATAATATAATAATCAATAATATCTAATGAAATGCAATAATATATAGAGCTTCATGAAGCATCTAGAAACTTTGGAGGTTGCTTTATTTAAAATTTGATTTTATTTTGAATTTTCTGAAACAAAATGGCTGTGGGCTTAGCTTGTTTCCTTTGAAGAAATTGCCAAGGCAGAGAAGACCAGAAACCACGTAAATTCCACTAGTCTTGCATAGGTCCCATCATAAATTTGCCATAATCCAACAACCAGAATGAAACCTGCCACTTTACCTATGAAAAATATTATTTTTCTGTGTTTTACAATATTACGCACATAATTTTAGAGGGCTGAGTTGTTGCTTATTGTACTTCATCCTGATGTTTGTTCACATTATAAATACCTGATAAACCATCTTCTGTGATACTTGTGGACATCACTACTGTAATTAAGCACTTATATCTGCCAAAGCTGGGTAACAAGCTGGAATGGTAGCTGAACAAATTAGTGCTCTAGTGTGTTTATCCTGCTGCATTCAAATGACTGCAGGTTTTTTTTCCCTGACAGCACCAGCTGGGTTGGGAATCATAACAATTGTTTATATTGCAGCTTAGAATTTCTAAGCTTCAATGTGCCTGATAAAATGATCACTCTTTTGGGAAGAGCAGGGAGGCTGCTTTCCCTCAGTGAGCTGACACAAACTCCTGTGCTACTGCAGGCTGTGATGCCTTGGCATTTTGTATGGAAGCTGTATGGGATTAAAGATGTCAGGATAAGCACAGCCAGCATGGAGTCAGGGAGAAATTGTATCTTCTTCCTTACCTGTTGATTTTACCTTATGAATCAATATGTTACAACACAATGAATCTTTTCTGGTGAGCTGTCTGGACATTTAACACTATCAGGCCTGCTCTCTGCAATATATATTGTTATTACACCTGGGAAAAACTGTGAAAAGCTGACATTCTTTGTTCAATTATCCCTTACTCTGTGTGGTCTCGTTCACTGTAGAGGGCTCAATGAAAAATGAGCCTCTCTTCTATGGAAATGTCAGTTACCACTATGTACTATGTATTCTCTATGAGCTGCTCTATGTATTCCTTTGAAGAGGTTGGTTTGTTTGCTTGTTTGTTTTGAGAAAGAGTGTAATTCTAAGGGAAAAAAAAAAATAAAAGTCTCTGTTGTGACCACACTGATGCTAAGAAAGGCTCGCTGTGAAGTTGGCATCTGCTTCAGAACAAGAAGCAACACAATGAAGGCTTGTATTTTTCATGCTCCAAAATTAAAGGACAGCAACTAGTGCCTTTTACACCTTCAGGAGCAAAGCCTGGCCAGGGAGCAGAGGAAGTTGTTGGTACTGGGGCTTTACTTTTTATCAGATGAGAAGCACCCCAGAAGATGCACTGAAGCTGTTCTCTGTCTCACCAAACCCCAATGATTTTTTTGTGTGCCTTCCCTCCACCCCTTGGCATGGTAAGTGAGGAATCATAATACAGCAATAAACCCAGATGGCTGGCTTCATCAAGAAGAGGTACCAATATTATATTAAATATGCCTATAAAACTGCATTCTGAAGCCCAGGTAAATCTACTGAATTTAATAAGGTCATGAAAAAATAATAACACAAATATGCCCTCAGGGTTAAGTCTTGAAGCCAGAGAAAGATATTAAATTTGAATATTTCCAAATGACTACTTAGACAGACTCCTTTTGCACTCTATAGTATCTTTTTTTGCAAACAGAGAGAAAGAGTAAGTATTTATTAGTCCAGCTTTATAAGTTAGGTGTGGAAATTATAATGTATTTCTTTATGGTAATAATCTCTTCCTTTCAAATGAACAAATGTAAGAACTGTATTTAAAATTTAATATTTATGTGCATTTTGGACTTGAAATAGGAAAAGTTCAAATAAATCAGAGGCAGAACAAACTAATTTTCTTGACTGACTAGACATTCAGGCTGCTGAGGCAAGAGACAGTCATTCTTACTATTGCTGTAGCCATCTGTTACTCTGTGTCTCGGAGCAACAATGATTCCTGACTAATGCACTTCGTGCAAAAACACAGACTTTACAAGAATTGACCTGTAATTATTTATGAGTAGTCTAATGAAGAAATTAGTCAGTCTACTAATGTGGTAAAAGTATCACTAACAACACTGGTCAGATAAAGCTCAGGCTGGGTGTGTTTTTTCTGACACTTAAGACTTTGTACAGCATGGAATGTCCATGCTTCAGGGAACGTAACATTGTACCATAATCCTGGAGGATGCTTTCCAGACCTATGGTCAAAGGCAGTGTTACATAAATAATGAACTTTCTTTTTTGTGGACAACACTACTCTGAAGCATTTGATTTCCCTGTGCAGATACACAGCTCCCTGCAGAGAGACTGGTGTTGATGCAGAAATGAGCAGTGAAAAGCATCCCTTTCCTTCCTGCAGCAGAAGCAGAAGTCATTGCCCATATAATCCTGCATTAGGCATAGCCTTGGAATTGTTCTGTTTGTACTTCCAGTGGCATAGCGTACCAATGGACATATGGAGAAGGAAGGAAAGAGAACAAGGATATATCTCTGTTGCTGTGAGGCTTCATATTTACTGTTATTGAGTATTCTTATAGCCACAAGGATATTTGAGGAGATAGACAACAAATGCAGGGTCATCAATGAGGTGGGAGAGGAAAACAGGATATGTGAATGTGATGCAGTGATCATGCAGTAATTTCAATGGCTTGTAAAAACTTTCTCAATCAAGCCAATATCTGCAGCTGCTGCGATAACTTGTCACAGTACTTGTGGCATTGCCCAATTAAGTGTTCATGCGTTATCAATGTAGCTGATAAATAGTAGTGCATTTTGCCTGTTCTTGAGACTGTTTATGTGTCAGGGTTTCTTTGTCTTGCACTCTACATGGGCCTTCCTAGCTGTGGTAGCCAAGAACTGCCCCACCTCTCCAACAATGATTGTCAAAGTTCAGCAGCAAGAATTATATCTACACCAATGTGCAGACCAACCTGGAATATTACATAAGTGTTTTGAAACTGAAATAATCATGTATCCTTACTGTTAAGAGTCTCCTTTGAGATTTTATTTGTACGGAAAAGTCAGGGTTACCCTACAGGAGATGTACTGAGCAGTAGGTGCAAAATGAGCTATCAGATACCCTATTGTTTACTGAGGGGCAAGAGCAGATAGGAAAAGAAGCACAGGAAAATAAATTGGAAGGACAGAAACTGATTCCTTTCATAGGAGATCTTCAGTATGGTACAGACATTCAGAGTTGATGGTACTTGGAGAGAGAGTTTGGATCCCAGCTGAAAGCATGGTACTATGAGAACAAAAGCTAACAGAATTTTTACAATAACCAACTATATTCAAGGTAATGAAATAATAATCTCATTTTTTTATCCTTATTTCCCCACCAGCAATGTGCCATTAGGCAACAACTGGGTTTTTTCTAATTGCTGGGTTTAAGGAATAGCTCATTTTCTTCATAACTTTGGCCAGCCTGCCAAAACTTCCAATTAATTCTAAATATAGCATTCTCTGGTGTAGCATAAAAACCTCAATAGTGGTTGGAGTGTATTAAGTTGCTGTACACAAGTCAAAGAGTCCACAGACAGCAATATCTTTCCAATGCAATCAAGCTGGGTGAGAATTGAATCAGCAAACTGGAATCCAGGTGGTCCTTATCCTCTCATCTCTGACCCACTGAGCCATCATTTTTCCTACCAACTGTTCCTGGAAGTCAGGACTTTAGCAAAGTTCTGCTGTTGCTGTCTAAAAGTGCTGCAAAGTGGTATGAAGGAAAAAAATCAGCAAAAAGCAGCACAGTCAGCAAGAGTTAAGCAGGACTCTACAGAAACAATACAGGCACACAGAATTGAACCGGTGACATTCGCCTGCTTGTTCTCAAAGGATACTCTAGAGGGAAAGTCTCTGTTGCATCCATTTGAATACTGGCATAAGAGTCGTCACACAAAATGAGCTAAAAAAATACTCATAAATTGTTGGCTAGGATGAAAAATGAACAAACACTCCAGACTCTGGTGACAGACCATCCGGGGAATCTTGACAGGGATCACAAGTAATACACTATCATCCAGACATTCCGAGGCATGTATTTCTTTACGGCATTTAATGCATCTTTCAGCCTTTGTCTCAACTTTTTGCAACTATGGCCTTTTTTTTTTTGTCCTTCTCCTACAATTCATATGAATAAATCATTGTTTTGTCAGAGTATGAAAGTGAAAATGTTGCTTTTACTGTCAGATACAGAAAAAATTATATACAAAATAATGCTTTTCCAATTCACTCATATTTTCCCCACTGTATTATCTCAACTCTTCTGCTTTTATGCTGTATGAAAATTGCAAAAAGAAATCAACATATGCTGCAAGTTTATGTGGTGCTCCATTGCTTTAGTGAGTTTCGGGAAGCAGACATTAAAGTCTTTCTGTCAAGACATGATCCTTATGTTTAATTTCAAGTTGACATAAGGCCAGTAGAGTTGGAGAGGTGTTTTAAACCTTTACCTGTAAAAAAACTAGAGAAGAACAGCTCTTCCACAACTAATGGCCGAGCAAAAATATTACCCAACAATCATCTAAAACTCAGAGAATTAATTTACTTTTAGATGTCATAAGCCCTGAAGGACTCGCTAACTAGCTCATGGAAATAATTAATGCTAGAGGTCATGTGGTATTTACATTAAAATGTCAAGAAAATAATTTCCTGGGAATCTCATTAGCACAAAGCAAAAGACTACACAATGTAAACACCCACGTTTTCCAGTCCAGACTTTCATTTTTTAAAATTATTTATTTAAATTGGATAGTTTTAGTACATATAAAAAAGTGTATTAATATTTAGTTTTACAAGGGGTTTTATTATCATACTTGCAGACTATTTAAAACAAGTAGATAATTCAAATGGCTGCTAATCTGCTAAGTCTTGCTGACCCACTCCAAAGAGGGGTAAGAAAACATGAGAGGGTCCCTATTATATATAGAACTGTTGCAATTTATTTCAACCTCACGAGACTTTTGAAACTAATTCTATAGCTCATGCACTTCTTTAAGGAGAAGCCATAGGGAACTGCAACGATGCCAGGCATCCAGGTGCTTCACTGTGTGCAGTGTCCACTGTTATAAATGGCCATTTTTAGAGCTGTAAAGTCAAGAACTCCAAAGTTATGAAATACCAGAGTGAAGACTGGAGTGCCAGTTTTATCTGAACCCTTTGTTTGGGTGTATTATGAGATCCTCTTTAATTACATGACCACACACTGCTTTTGCAACAGAATGCCTGCCTTAGGGCACAATACAGATGTGGCTCACTTACTGAGAAACTAGTCAATATTTTGTGCTTGCCTTGTTTGAAGTGCTTTATTTACTACATCAAATCCAGCCCTGAAAGCTGACATTGCTTTTCCCACCGTTATTTCTGTGGTGCTTTTCAGTACATTCCAGAATCACAAAACTCAGACTCATAGGATATTCTGATTGCTGCATAAATATTAATTATATCATTTACACAATGTGTCTGAAAAATGAACGGGTAATATTTATGGACATACATCTGAACTCAGGGGGACCTCATAATTTGCAAGTCCTATCATTACAGCTCTTATAAATTAGGGGAAGCAAGATTTGCAGGAGGAGATACGACTATCCCAGGACCAGACACATACTGTCTCCTCCTGCCTTGTGCTTTGACCCAGCTGTGTCCAATTCCCTCCCACTGTCCTAGGTCCCTTTTTCAAGTTTAGCTTTCTTTCTCATCCTTAATGCTGCTTCTGTCTCTTGCTTCAAGTTCATGGATTGCAAAGTCTTGATCTTCCGCTGTGCCTGGACTTTGAACCTTCTTCCCATCTTTGGCTATTTTAAGTGTCCTTTATATTTAGTTTCTGAACTAACCACTTTTTGGCGAGCATCATGTGTGCACTCAGCTTCACCAGCAGCTCCACCCCAGCTGCTACACTGCTCCTATGAGTGCAGCAGTTATGGAAATCAGTTGTTTTCTCACACAGATGCACCTAGTGAAGCATGCAATCAATGTTCATCACTAAAAAAAGCCCAAAATCTACTGAAGAGCTAAATCTGCTGTAAGACTGAGGGAGAAATGACCAGAATTTGAGTCTTAAGTTGTTCAGTTACAGAACAGATACAATCTACTAAATAGGCTTTAACTGTGCTGAAATCAAACTGACAAAAGAAATCTTCCCCAGGCTAAGGACCACCAGTGCAGTGGGTGTCTCTGGATGGCCCTGGCAAAGGATTCTGTATCCTGAGCAAAGATCGAGGTTCCACCTTAAACAGAAAGGCCACTGAACCCATGGTGTAGCTGTTATCCCTAAAAGACTGAGGTTTTTGATGACATAGTGAGACAAAGTGAGAGTAAAGCAAATCTGTTCAGGAGGAAAGTAGGCAGTGATTACATTACAAGAAAGATTAAGTGGCTCTGGAAAATATTAAAGAAATGCCAGCACTGACTTCTAAATTCTTTCTCTTCATTGCAGCTGAAAAGTAAAACACAATTATTTTCTCTCCATCAGCTTATATTATACAGCTTGAAAATCAAGCCCATGTCAATTCTTGTGCACAGCAGTTTTTAAACCTGCAGAAGATTTATGAATTATTTCTCTCTTGGGACAATCCTTCCTAAATCTAAAAATGCACAACAAAAAAATCCAGATCTTCTCCCGGAAATTTCCCTCACACAAATAACCCTATAAAGCAATAATGTAAATTTCACATAATGAAAAACTCACATGACAGGGCTTTGCCCTATTGTAGAATCATCCCTTCTTTTCCAACCTACTAAAAGCACTGTTTTGTTGGGGCTTGTATTTCATAATAATTTTTCTTCTATTAGTGCTGGACTTTTTTTTTTTTTTTTCTGGCATAGATTCTCCCATGCTTAGAATATGAAATAATAACCCTAAACTTGAGACAAACTTTTGGCATTAATAGGGTTTCTGATGCTCTCTCACACTGACAAAAATAATGAAGACACAAGTGCAAAGGGTATTTCAAAAGTTGTTGATTTCACTGGCTATTTAGAGGTGTGATAGCAAAAATTGTTCTTCTTTTGTATTTTTATGTGCTAGGGTCCTGACGAAAATTATCCCTGTTCTGCTGGAACTTTTCATGGTCCTAAATTATTTGTTAATTGCTGAAGTTAAAAGTAACAACTTTCCTCAGGCAGCCTCCAAATTAATAAAGGCACTTTGAACATAGGAAGTGACTCTCACAAATTACAGTCACAGTCTGTGGGTGCGGAGATGTTATCTGTAAACACTCAGAAATTTTGCTTTTGTAACAAGAATAGTTTCAATAAGTCAAGTATTTGGGGCATATGTCAGTTTATCTCCAGATGACCACTTTATGAATACCTATTTTTGTTATCATAATGAGCATCTCTCCACTAATGTGTGGATGTACACACAAATGCCTCACAAATACCTTTATACAGAATTTGCTGGAATTCAAGAGGAAAACAGTGGCTTGAGTAAAACATTGAAAAAAAGCAAGAGTTAAGAAAATACTTGTTTGTTGTGAGTTATGCTTGTTTTACATGGCATAACTCAATAACGAATCACTACAGAATACTGACCGCATCTATTTACCGTATTCATATACATTTGTCAAATTATATTTTAACTTGATCTAATTAATGTTTCACATTATTATGCCTTTCAAAAATGGTGTCAAGATGAAAACTACCAGTTATTAATGTCAAATCTCGTCTACAGATCACAGTACCATTTCCAAGTTTTTTTCTGAACCATTTTCTGTGGAACATCAGTAATTTTTTTTACTTTGATCCGCACAAAAATAATTCTTTAAACTCAGATGGGAAACTTGCTGTACTAACATTTTAAGCGTGTAATCCCCAGCAGCCTTCAGAGCAGTGCTAGTAATGATAGAAGCATCAAATATTAAATACATGTTGGAGTCATAAAAGGATTGCATGTACAGGGAAATCCACAGTTCCAGGTAATATCAGAAATTAATGTAAAAGGTGATGGCAAGCTGCTGGATGACAGTAATGCCCTGGCAACTTTGGAAATAACTTGAGACTTAAAAATTTCCTCAGAACATCCTATGATGGAAAATGAGAGATTAAACTTCTGTGGGCTTCTCACCCACAACTTCAGGCATTCCATGTATTTGAAACAAAACCATATTCCTGATATGAAAAATTCTGTTTCTGCATTGAATCTCCCTGAAATTGGTCTGTAGTCTGATCGGCTGAGATGGAGATACAGTCAAAGGCTGTGGGTAGCCAGTGTCTTCCCAAAAGACAAAAATGCATTAATGATAGTGCATTAATTCAGAAAAACTCACTATATAAATTGTGTTTTTTAAAAGGAATCCTCTGGCTTCCTTGGGAAAAGCTCATGATGATTAGGACAACTAAGCCAAGGAGATTCACAGTAGGAGAAAAGGTTAAAAAAATCTGGGAAAAGAAGCAATTGTCATAGTCATGTCCAGCTGAGGGAAGTTTATTGTCAGAGAAATGAAGTGAATCAAAAGTTTGTTAATTTGCATATTCTAAAAAGAGGATTATGTATGTACTAGAAAACCACATAAAACTGAAACAAGAAATGCAGTATATATATATGTTACACTGGAAATAAATGGAGTCATTTCTACAATGAGACAATATTAATTTCACTTCCCAGCGTCTTTAATTGGGAAAAAAAAATAGCTCTCTACAGGCAGAGTTACTTATAGAGTTGCTGTGAGATGGAAGGGGGATTTTATGGTTTCCTACTGAGGTTCATATGAAGGAACAGGGCAAGAAGAATGGCAGCAATAGCTTTATACTATCCTATAAAGAGTGTGATCTGACTGTGAAAAGGTTTGAAAAAACTTTCACAGGGAGTGCTTCTGAGTGTTGCCAATCTCAAGAAGCAGCACTGACAGATCATTGATGGTAATATTCAATAAACTCCTTTCTGTGGTCTTGCAGCTGGAGAAGGAGAAAGTGATATACAGGAACACCAGCATTGAAATGGAATTTTATTATCTAACCACTGTCATTTAAAAAACATACCTCTGCTTGCAGAACTTTAGCCAGCCTCACCCTTCCTGTTGCATTTATCTCCCCAGAAACAGGCTGCAAGGTCATAAAACAATATGCGCTATTCCCTCTAGGAAGGCAGATCTGTCTGCCTTGAAACCAGACCACTGATTTCATAACGTGCAGCTTTTAAAGTGTAAAAGCAACTAACAGCTTTGGACAGCACTGTTGTGTGCTCCAGATTGCTCCCTGCCACCTTGGCCTCTCTGCATGTCTGTCCACACGGAATGCGCGGCTGCAGCCACCGCGCGTTGCACAGCCCTCCTGGAGGCTCTCAGACATAAGTGAGCCTAATCAAGGGAAGTGTGAAATCACAACAAAGCCAGCTCTTCCCGTTTTGCAGATGGTGAGCTGCCAGGAGGGATCAGCCCAGACTTTAATTGCAAGGCTGATGAGAGAGGCAGGCAAGATGGGAAGGTACATGTTGTAGTGTGGGCACATTATTACATAACAGTGAGGCTGTCACACACGTGGTGCCAAATGAATCAACATGCTTAAAAAATGGCACCATCAATGGTTTCCCTCACTCCAGAAACAGAGGTATTAAGTACCCTGCCTGATTGCAAACTTCTTTGGGTCTGATCAAGAATCTGGTAAGATTATTATTATTAAAATGTAAAAGAATCATCTTTTTTAAACTTGTCTCAGAGTTTGCCAGACACATGTATGCACATAAATTCATGTACATATGTTCATGTGTTAATACTCATGTGCTAGATGCAATTGTACGTATTGTTATGTAGGAACACAAATTTTTTTCTTTATTAATGGATTTTACCTTAAGGCGGGGAAATGTTCTCTGTTACTCCAAGAAAATTTCAAAGAATTACAACTTGTGGATCTGCGTACTTCTAATGATTGTCTTACTTTTCTACATGGGCCAATAGTGGCAAAGTTGTGCTTATGCCTCCCTGGAGTGAGGAGACATCCCTTAGCCTCTATGTTTCTTTAATGATGAAAGAATTACAGAAATATGATACCAGCTGCCTGTCATTGGAACAGGCAGAAAGGAAGTCAATAAGCACCAGGACAGTTGAGTGAAGTTTAAAATCCATACCTGACTGAAGACATGTCCAAAAATGCCTGAAGTATCTTGACCTTGATGTTTGTATTGTAAAGATCAGTTTCTCAATTTAAGTGCCAAAACTTGAAATCAAAGTTTTCATAATCTAATGAAAACATCAGAAAGAAAATGTAGAAGTAGCAGGTACCAGGCATTGAGCTGTTTCCACATGGGTTCTGTTACATGAGTTTTTTATTTCTATAATGTAGAAGGAAGGAACTCATGCACAGCTGTTTATAAGTGTCACTAATTTAAGTGATTTTATATCTTAGCTTCAGAATTAAATACACACAAAAAATTCTATAAAATAAGTAACCTAGATTTTCAAATATTTTGTACTGAAACACAATACCTGAAAAACAGCAAAGGAAGCAAAATATTCAAAGTCTGTGCAATATAAAGGAGATTAATTCCAAACAAAATAATTGTAATACATTTCCAAGAAGAATTTTTGTCTTGAAGAGGACACCCTTGACGCTTATAACAATTGAAAAATTACATATTCACTTAAGGATATTGACCTACTCATATGAGGTCTGGGAAATCTTAACTAATACCACTTTTTAAAAATATTATCTGTTTTAATTGCTTATTTCAGTGTACGACAAGAAAAGGATATTTTTTTTTCTGGGAAGGATTGTTGAATTGATGAATGAGAATTCAGCAACCTGTCCTTAAAAATTTTAGACATGAATTTCTCTGTAAGTGGTTTAAAAGTTCAACCTGAGTCCCAGGTAACAGAATTAACTAAAAAGTAATAGAAATACTGGAATACATCTTTGTCTTTTTCACTCTTTAGAAACTTGAGTATAGGATGGGTCATCATCACCTCCATGCTTAAAGAGGCACTTGAGAGGCAAAACTCCTGTTTTCTTGTATTTTTGGTTTTTGTCCAGTGTTCATTCTGTGCTTGAGGTAAACCATGAGCTCTCACTGTCATACATTTATCACTGTCATAGACTGCAATATTTTCTGAATCTGAAATGTACCTCAAAGTCTACTTAATATCAGAAAATAATATTCTCTTCCCTGGAACAAAAATACTTCTTTAATATTTCAATAAAAAGAAGAATCTTGTCTCTTCTGACAAAGACGTGGTATGAATTTCAAAAATTGCCTTGTACTAGACACTACCTTGTAATACTAGAGAGTAGTATAAGGGGTTTTGTGGTAACTGAAAGCTAGAGTCCATTTGGACCGTCCATTTGCAAGTTCTGACCACAATTCTACAATAGAAGAAAAGTAAAGACTAGAAAATAACTATTCATATGTTTTCAGCTGCGTGTATTACCCAAACTTAATTTTATTTTTCTCCTGGAATGCACAGATGGCATAATGGATAATTAGTTGGCCAGATTTCGTTAGAAAAACTCTTATACCTTCATTCCTTTTCATGCTGAAAAATGAAGAAAAAAGATTTCTGCACTACTATTTATGTCTCTCAGATATATTTTATGGTTGTCTATTTGATTTGAACTACTAGCAACCATGGATTAATAACAAGGAAAAAAGAATATATAGTCTGGCAAATTATCAATGGAAAAATTTTTAAAAAATTAATTGCTTCAAAAAACATGTGAAAACATAAAGGTTTCATTTAAAAGTTTTTACTGTATGCAGACACTCTGATAAAAGGCAGTTGCTTTTCTTTTTGCAGCTAATGAAGACACAAATTTCACAACGATAGTGAGCCTTGCCAAGTGGGGTGGTGCCATCCTTTGCACACTGCATGCTAAGTCTCAAACAGAACCTGCTCCCCATTAGGGATGCAAACACCAGTCCTCAAGAATACATTTGTACCGGATTGCAGACTTAATGCACTGAGCTTGGTGTCTGTTGGATAAATCTGCAGTAAGTAGGCAGCATCTACAGAGAAATGGTAACGGAAAACAGAATAAATATTTCCCTGCTTCATTGCTGTTAATTCCTGGGCAAAAGAAGTTGCAGCCATAAAAAATAGCAATAGCAGTTGGACATGTTTGTGACTACAGTTAAAATGCAGCCACTCAAAGTGATTCAGTCCAATTTGTCCATAAATTTCCTCCTAAATTTAGGAATAACCCCTTATTAGATGAAGTAGGCAAATAACCCTATAATGAGAATGACAGCGCTGAAAGAAAAAGCTGTCAGTCAGCAGTCTACATTGATCAGGACAGCTCAATCAGAGATTTAGCAGATGAGACTATGATTTGTTTTGTCTTCATTTTCCACCCTCAATTCTTTTCCACAGTGTATCATTGAAAATAACTATGATTCATAATTAGCTTTTGATTACATTACCAGATAGGATAATTAAAATATCAGGATGCATCCCTCTATAAAGAGTTTTTCAAATCATGCTGTGACATTCTTTGGCTAGTCAGAAATCTTTTTTTGCTTTCTCAGTATCAGTCAATGCTTGTTGATTGCTATAATTCTGACCAGGAAGAAATCACCTGCTTTTTGTAACGAAAGTCAAACTTAACCTAAACTACATACATTTCTGCAGGGTCTTATTTGGAAGATCCTAAGTTTAAACGTAGGATGAGTTATATAGGGTGCATTATTCTCTGAGACAAAGGAAATATTGAGTTACCAAACAATTCACCTGCAAGCAGGTGAACAAGCAGCCATCCCACACTGCCTGCACCTGAACAAGCATGTGTGAATCACCTCTAACCTATTTAGGGTGACAAAAGCATAACAACACAAATTTTGAGCAAAGCTTGGTGTATGTACTGCTGCAGGAAAGCATGCTGGAAAATATTCACTGCCACTCCCAGCTGCCATCTCCTCCCTTCTTTCCCTCTCTATAACTGATCACAGTTTTGCTCTAAAACCAGAAAGTAAGTGCATGAGCAATGAAAGATAATGAAGCAAATGTTCAGCCAAGTACCACTGTGCAAAGAATATGTTACCTGCATAGGATTGAATGACCAAATTAAAGAAACTCAAAACCAAAAAATAATCCGGAGTATTTTACAGTCAAGGAAAACCTCACTGTCCCCTGCAAGAATGCTTGACCTCCCAGAATATCATACTCCAATAGGCAATGCAACATTTTTAAAGTGACTTGACTGTCTAACTTCCTTTAAGTTCCTAGAGACATCGCTTAAAAGATAAGAGCTATAGAAAAGTAGTGAAACAGATTTCTGAAATTCCTATGACCAGCTTGCTTCATGGACTGAAATGACCATAAATGTAAGTGAAATGATGAAAACCATACTTCTTCCTATCTTCATGTAGAGCACTGATAATATTCACATTTAGTTATTGTTCCAGGAATATATCTACAGTATCTATACCAGTGTACAGGAACTGGGCTGCAGGGACAAATATCACTGAAAGATAAAAGCATTTAAAAGGAGAAATGGTTTTATTTTGGTTTTACTTGTTTGTTTGCTCTCATGCAAAACTGCTTCACTGAGAATGAGGACTTCCTTGTCACTGAACTATTTATTTCTCAGTTAACAATAAATAAGGCTTAGTTTACACAAGGGTTAGGGTAGTCATTGCTTGTATATATCAAGGGGAAACCAGACTTCACAGGGTGGATTTACATACTTTATTTAGCATTAGCATATGCTAGGATCACTGAGAGTCACTAACCATGCAGAGCATACAATCTATTGCATACAATTTATTAACCTGAGAACATGTATATTTTCACAGAACTTCTGTATCAGCCCATTAAATTATTGCCACTGATGTTATGTATGATATTGCATATTTGTAACCATTGTAAAAACAGCCTAAGAACTAAAATGGATAAATATTTTCAACATTACAGGAGTGACAAATCACATTCAAAGGTAAAATAAATAAAATAAAAGGCATCATTTCTCATTCAGAAAATATTTGATCTCTAAGGCTCTTTCATTCAGTAAGTTCCATGTTACAGAAACTTAGGTGAATTCAGGGGAATCCTTTTTTATTATATAGATATATACGTATAATCCATACATCTGTGATTTGGTTAGATGGCCCTTCAAAACTATTCAGAACAGTCATTCAGACTAATTCATTCTTTCTTTGAGTATCACCTCCATGCATGACTAAAAGTACCCAGCCTATAGATTAAATTAAATATTTCTTGGTTATACAAGCTATTCAGCGATCTCCATCTGACCTCTTACATCACTGTAAGGACACTGACAGCAGTGAACCTGTATTTGAAAGGAAGAGAATGAGAGACCAAAAAGACACTACTGGAAGAATAGGGTTTTTCCTCATAATAAGACTCCTTTGAGTGCCTATATGATCATTTCACTTCCTTTCACATGCTTAATAATAAATAGTTCACAGCATCACAGAGATGTTTTGGGTAAACACTGCAAGTTATGAGGTAAATTTACTGCCTCATAAACTCACAGCCAAGTAAAGCTGTCATTTGCAAGTACAATTAAGCCATTATTCTGTTCCATGGAGAGTGCAGGATATTCCTGAAACCTGTAAATTCACAGAAAAGGGAAGCTGGCCATATGTTCAGAACAAATATTAACATTTTATTAATATTGAATTTGCTTGCAAGCTTCAAGCCAGCATATATTTTCTTTGTTTAGCAGGATTTACAATCTATCCACTGCTCCTTACCATGTATATTGTTAAAAGGCAAAAGAAATACAAGAGTACCTTGTGATGTTTTGGTTTTATTTTCTGTGACGAAAGTACTTTACTTGAAGTCCTCCTAGTGAGATGTTGTGAAAAGAGAGAAAATAAGATCAAAAAATAAGACTTTTATCTCTGAGCCATGAAAAAATCTGACATCTGGGGCTAGCATAAAAATTGCTAGTGTGGCCTGAAGATCGTCCAAATATAGATAGAGGACAATATTATAAAATGTTTCTGGTGTGTAGCATGTTTTTACTACTCAGTCATATAAAATCACAATAGGATCTTTAATCTTTAGGGAACCACAAGATAAAACTTCACAAAGTGTCTTCTTGAAACACTGTAATAATTCTCAGATCTTTGTGGATACTGCTGGTGCAAGCAACATGGGATTATCACGTCTTGCTTCTGTAGTTTCCAAAGGATGAAACATCCACACAAGTTATGTATGTGGTGTGTGGTGGTAGCACAAGTGATAATATCCCTGAGAACCTGAGTCCTACATGACCTTCACTTTTGACCACAAGATTCATGTATGTGTTTCTCTTGCACACAAAACTAAGCATGCAGTGCATCTATTTTGCTATACGTTAGGCTAAAATAATATGTATGTGTATTGGTTTAGAAGACAGGTATCTGCTAGGAAAGCTGGAGTTTCCTTAGAATGGAGAATGTAAAACCCCTTCCCTCCAAATTATTATAATTTTGCAATTAAGGGTTTTCAGGCAAAGATATAGGAATAAATTTACTAGGAATGTTAGAAATGCAAATGTAATAGTACAAAAAAAGACAAGTAAACAACAAACAAAAACCTAGAAAACCCTGACAGAGTCAGGGCACAACCTGACACCCTGTTGGTCAGAGTGTTTGGAAGCAGTCCTCCTGGAGAAAACAGATCTACTCTCTTGGAGTAGATGATCCCGTTGAAGAAGGGTCCAGTGATGCTGAGATGAGTCTGGTGAGTCCAATCTTCCTCTGGAATGCAGTGGAAAGCAGGATTGCCTGGTTCTCTGAGTCTCAGTTTTTATCTAGGTAGGGACCCTGGAGCCCCCACCCACTGGGTGGAGCATCTCACAATGGGATGATGTAAATGTGTCATGTCATTGGTGAGCCTTAATGGCCCATTAGCAGAAGATATCCCCCTGGAGGGAGGATGGGTGGTGAAAGAGATAAGAAACAATACCCCACACAGTTTTAATAGGTGAGCCATTATCAGAAAGGCATCCGCCCCCTCCCCCCAGAGTAACAAGAGAAAAAGAAAAAACTTTTCCCCAACTGCTTTCAGCAGATGAAAATAGAATACATTTTTTTTCTTCCATAATCCCAGACAGCAGGTAAAAGATTAATGAATGAGGCTGAATTCAGCCATTGAATAGGAAAAAACCCTAATTTGTAATGTAAGCAATGTTGATTCTGTCATTTCAACTTGGAACAAGAACACAAGCCTAAACTCCTTTGTTGTCCTCACTGTCACAAAGCTGACTCACATTTCAAATTAAATTAAAAGTGAGCTAACTGGACTTCCCTGTAAAGACAGCTATGCTGAAGCAGCAGAGACAGCTCATATCTGAATGTTCTGTTTTTAACCATGAAGATTTCATAAATTTTTCAACACCAACTGAACTTTTTTGAGCCACTGGGGTTGTGAAGTTGAGGCCAAGCTCAGGCAGAGCTAAGTGGATAAAGCCCCCCTTCCCACTGGTGGCACTGCAGAGATATGTTGGGGTGATGTGGAGTTCCATGATGTCTGCAGGTCCTGGAAGCCAGTCTGCCTAGGATCCAGCTCTGCCAGTCCTGGGAAATGAACCAGAGGGAGAAGCACTGGAAAATTTCAGCGATAAAAAGCTGGGGTAGCCTATCCTCTTGAGACCTTAGCTGCTATCTGAGGAAAAGGATTACAAACCCTAAAACATGCACTGCACAAATGTAAAGCTAATGTGGAAAATTCCTATCTAAAATTCTATGGACAATGCCACAAGATTCATGTTACAACCCAGATAAAAGGGTATGCTATATGTTTTAAACTCTCATTACTGCTAGGGGACTCATATAAATATACTAAAAGCCAGAATAGGCCCCTTTAAATTATTAATTGCAGTTACCTAATAATAACTCCGTGAATAAGAAGAAAAATGGTAAAAATGTACTATTAAAAACATATTAAAACAATAAAACCTGTCAAGTGCAGTGTATTTCACCAAGGACTTTTCTGTATAATTTAAACCTTTGTACAAGTATCTTTAAGTAAAATTACACTTTTTTGCCCAATTTAGTATTTATGATATTAATTTCCAGAGAGCATGTACGCTTTGCTGAGTGCTTATTTCTGAGCACCACAGTGACTCTCACAGTGGAAGCAAAGAGGTCCCAGATGTTAGATTTACCCGTTGTTGACATTTCTGAGTTTTGAGACTAAAAAAGCTCTAAGGTCTGTAAATGTGTTGAGCCACTGGAAACTCTCATTCCATGGAGACAAGCCATCGCAGCAATGGGATACCACAGATCTTTTTTGATCCCAGTGGACACAGAATGTATAAAGCGTCTCAATATCTTGAATGACTGTGAGCTAAAAGGTTCTGTGCAGCTGTACAGTAATAAATGACTTAACCTGACCTCAGGGGGTGGAGAAAATTCCTAAGAGAAAGACATGCAAACCGTACTATATTTTTGTGCACTCCCAAACACTTTTTTTTTCAATGTACCATTATAAGGCCATAACTCACAGATCTGTTATAAAATTGAAGTGTTTTAGGGCTTTTTCAGATCATACCGAAACTTTGTTATGAAACATTGCTATAACTTTCTGAAAAAAAAAAAAAAAAGTGAGCAAATTGTTAATGTTATTACACTCTGAGCTTTGCTGTGAAAGAAATGACACCATATATCTTTCTATCTAGTTAAAATTTCTCTAACTGGAAAGAAAACCTTTAAACTTATCTATCAAATACTCTCCACCACTAAGATGCTTTCTCTTTGAATATAAAGTTTTTTATTTTCACATCTTTTATTAAAATTTCTCTTAATTTTTCATAGTTATTCTAAATGCTCTATTCAAATGAGTCAACTGCATTTCTTAGACGTCTGTCCTCAGTGTTTCTTAAATTGCAAATTCTGTAGAAAATTAAGAATTTTTAAAAAGCAATTTCTGAGAGGGAGCAGAAGACTCAGCACATTCTGTTTGCATTGTCTCAAGTTATGGGAGTGGCATCTGCACCCCATAGATACCCAGGACGTGGACTGTATAAAAATGATACCTCCGAAGGAATAACTTTGAGACCCCTAACTCTAAAGACCAGGGTGAAGAAGGACCAAGAGGATGCTGCAGGAATCCAGGTGTGGTGATATCTCTCTAGTTATGCTCTCAATAGCATGGGCATAAGAAATGTATTTGAACAAGGTTTGCTTCAAGTGAAAAGAAATTCCTAAGAAACCAAGAAAATCCTTATGGCCAGTCAGAAGACAGCTATCATCAGGAAGGACAAAAGAATGTACGAAATATAGGCAGAAGGGTGTGATGAAAGGAGGAAAATAATATACTGAAATTTAAAAAAAAACAAAGAAATCAGTGTCCAGATTTAGAATGAGATTCTAAAAATCTGGCCTCAGTAGAAGAGAACTGAGAACTACTAATTCATTCGAAGATAAAAGTTATTAGTTTTTTAAGATATAAATTCTTTATTTTAAGCCCAAGTGAATAAAAAAGTGAGGCAGTTTTCATACTCACAGCTTTCAGTGGCAACATTTTGGAATTACATATACTCCATAAGAAGATCTGTGATCACATGCTGATTTTCTTGCAGGAGAAAATGTCTCTAGAATTCTTTTTTATCCTTATAACTGTGTTGTTCAGTCCTTTCAGCTATGCTGGCTAAACGCATTAGCACATAATTAAAGATGATTAAAAGTACCACTGTAACATTAGACTGCAATATCTTATCATCCTAATGCAGAAAGACATTGTTTGATAGAGTATTTTTAATTTATTCAAAGTGTACCTTAAACTGATCAATTTTGCAGTCCTTGGTTCGGAATACGTACGTGTAATGATACATTGTGTGTAGTATACGCAAAGCATCATTTTATAGTTATTATATATTATATTTATTTTGCCTATATACATAAATCAGAGGAGGGTCCTTCAATAAATGACTACAACAAAGCTAGCAAGGCTTGTATTACCCCATAGCACCTGTCAGGAATGTATCTACCAGGATTGTCTGTAGTGGATTTTTATTTCTCAGACTTTTGGTTTTTCCTGTATTAAATTTATTGGTTGTGTGAGTGTTGCATATCTCTGGGAACTTCTCTATCTCATGCAAGTTAATGGTTCCAACAACAAATATAGATTATGATATATGACAGATCTGGATGGCTGAGTGAATGAACCATGAAGCAAACACAAATCAAAATCAAGATTTCTTTTACATTCAAGGTGATCACAGTATCGGGAGGAAAAGAACATAAACTACTTGGATGATGTATTTCATTTGTGGAAAGCAAAGCCAGTAAATTTCTGAAGACACATTTGCAGTGTTTGGGGAATACATAGCTACTTTGGATGGGTTGGCACTCTTTATGGTATAAATCTTTGGGGGGAAAAAGGTTAATTTTTGGGGTTTTTTTAAATGATGTCACCAGACCAAAGGATGATTTGGATGCTGAAATGATTGGTTAGAGCACTGGGTTACAACTTCTATTAAAACACAAAAGGAGTGTGAATAATTAGCACAAAAAAGCCTCAAACATATACCCACAGCTGACACACCAAGCTAAACCCACCAAGGCTAGAAAATTTAGCAAAGACATAGACATTAAGTAACCATTAGGCCACCTGCCCTTTGTGAAAATGTTCAGGACTCATCAGTCTACAACACAGAAAATGTCTCTTGGCTGTATTTTGTCCACCTGAAAGGTGAATAGCCAGCTGTGTCACAAGCACTGAATTATGCTGCTTGGGATTGTGTTGCCTCTCTGCCTTTCCCGTGCTTCCCTTCTTTCTAGAGTTGGGGCCAGATAGTCAATGAATTAAATTGCAAAACATACTAATCCCTGACCCCAAGGTTAGAGCTATCATAAGCAGTGACTGGAAATGGCTGCAAATAGTTTTTGTCATGCCCTCTCTTTCCATTGGAAATCGGGTAACGACACAGGCAGTGAGTTGAAGCCCTCGCAAAGGTCACAGATTTACACTGGCCAAATCAATTTCTTATATCAGTACTGCAGAAGCTGTGGAGGAGCTTTTTCCTGAGACTTTGTTGGTTTTAACATATTTTGTACAAGTTTTGGGTTTTTTTCTCCTCTCAGAAAGCAAACAAAGGATATTAGACTGCAATTTGTGCCATTGAAAAGCTGTAAATTCAAGATGCCACCTTATATTCTCCACTGCCCAATGCATAAAATCAAATGTCAATTCAAGCCCACAGTGAAAACAGAAGTTACTGCTTCAGTTCTATAAGAACAAAGATGGAGCTCACAATGACAAAATGCAATTAACATTATAAAAATGTAATTTCTATGGGAAACAGAAAATTTCAGGCAAGTGAACATCCTCACTCAGCATCAGAAGGTTATTAATTTTTGTCTAGGCCACCACAACCTTTCCAAATATGCAAATGGGCAGGCCTTTCAACAGGGGGGACAACATTCTTCCATTTGCAAATGTCTGAAATTTGCAGGAGAGCCAAGAGTTTGATTCATGTGGGTCTTAGTTTGCTTCAATCTGTCTCTGGTTTGCACTATTCAAATACTTGAATGAATAGAGTTCATGACTTGAATCCACTATCAATTCAGTAAAAATATACCTATAGATGAGGTAAAGAGAGGAGCACCCAGGATAAAAATATATGTTTTACCACCATGACAAAACCAAATTACATACTTGTTAGGGTCAACAGAAATTATCTTTCTCTCAGAAATTCATCTTTTTTATATAGAAATTACTTATGTCAACAGAGATTTTTGAAAACTAATGGAAAACACATCTTGTTGCCATTTTTACATGCAGATTACAGTGACAAATTGAAAACCTTTCAATGAGAAAGACTTGACTGTTTTCTTTCAAAAGCTTTTGTTAGTGTTTTCCCTCTCCTGTTGTCCAGGTTGCTTTTCCAACTGAAGGGGTACAGGAAAGGATGGCTGATCATAAGGATCACACTTAAGAACACATTTAACTTTCATTGAAGTTTTAATGGGATTCAAGCATGCATTAAAGTGCTCTTCTGAACTACAGCCAAGATTTGAAAGCGAAGTGTGAAGTACCTGTTTTTCAGCAGCTGCATATGTTCAGGCCTAAGTTTCACAGTCATATTATCTTAATTTCCTGAGGAAGGCTGAATTTCAATACTCCTCTGGAAACTGAGTATCTGGATGGACAGAATTTCCAAGTAGGTTTTTAAAGAATTTTAGACACTTAAGAACAAAACCCAGCAGCCAGCAATGTTTCCACTCACAATGAAATAAGAACTGAGGGACTTGCTTGCACCTTGAAGTACCTGAATACTTCGGAAAATCTACCCAGTGGACTTAGGACAAAACCTTTATATTACAATATAATCAAAAAGAGCAATGAAGGTTGTTGTCATCAAAATTTCATGAGCCTTTGCTTTTTGGGGGCAACTTTCTCATCTGTTTCCTCTCCAAGCTCTCAAGGCAGTTTTGCAGACACTGTCCCTTCTGGATCCTAGACAAGTCTTTTTTCCTATTGTATTATTTCTTGACCCTATGACAGATTCTGTCATTCCCATAATGCTAAGATCGTCTATCAGAGAGAAGTACTGCAGTGATTTTTATAGAAATCAGTTAAAAATTGTTTTATTAAAATTAAATACTTTACTGAGTATGTTTGGAGCAGGATTTATCTCCATATTAACTTTCATACCAGTGTTGGAAAGCTCCAGTTGGAAGAAAACAGCCATGCTCAAAAAATATCAGAAATTAATTTCATTTCAGGATGGGATTCATCTCTTTCTCTGAATACTCCAGCAATATCTTCCCTAATTGTGGATCCGGTAATTGCAATTACTGATGTCCTGGGTGTAATGCATCTCATCCAGAAACACATCTGAAAAAGGGTAGATCAACTTCAACACCACGTTACCCATGGATATTACTTTGGTTTGAACATGCATGTTTTTCTTCAGACGGACTATCATGGCCAAATTTTCTTTTACTTTTCAAGGCTGCTGCTTCTATATTAGTCTTGAGGATACACATTTTACCCTGGAAGCTGGGGATACTGCTTGCAAGACTTTTAGCTTCCTTAATGAAATTTACCTCCTAAACCTATAAACCTTGCTTTGCATATGTTCTTTGACTGCCATGCCTGGAGCAATGTTACCAATGTTTCTCTCTCAATTTATTGTAAAGGGAATTTAAGGTGACTAATTGAAGGTGATTAGGGATGTTTAAAGATGAGATGTTCATCTTTGGTCTCTCTACAAAATACCCAGAAACAACAGGAGAAATTATGATATAAAACACATTTCTGTGTACAGGTTCCATGATCCTGCTCCTTCACAGAGACGGTCTATGACTTCATGCTGTCCCCCAGTGCACACTTGTGTCACTTTGCCAAAAGGCACTTAAACAAGACTGCAAAGTAGGTTCTTCCAATGAGAGAATTCTGTGTTTGATTCTCAGCCATGCACTGGGCAACTGAAATAGTTCAAGACAGAAGTTTCAGGAAAACATAAGTATTTTTTTCCATTTCCCACATTATCAGCACTGTGTTAAAATAGCATACACAGTTTACATGAACATTTAAAGATACATTTATTTAAGAGAAAAATAGTAATATGAAACCCTTTGTGACTTTCCAAAATATTTATTCTCTCATCCTGAAGAAAATGGAGGATTTCTTTGAGACTACTACACTCTTAGCACACACCTTATTTGATAGTCTCCACTCAATTTTCTTTAAACCATCAGAGGACATGAGTGCTTCAGAGTTTTGAATTTACTATTTCAAGAGCAATATGAAAGGCAACACCTCAGATGATCATCTACCTGGATGAAGATTTAACTAATGCAACACCTTGAGTAATCAACTCCTGAACCAAGACACTCGGCTAATTAACTCCCCTTCCCCTGCTATGTTATTTTCCACCAGTGAAGCTCCCACACCACATCACATATGTTAATAAATTCGTCAGTCTTGATTGAAGGAGAGTTCATGTGCTGCCAGTGCTTTCTGAGGAGCGCAGCTGGTCTTTCTGCACTTGTGTAGGCCTAAACCAAGCCTGCTCTTGCTATTTCTCATAAATATTTATGTAGCAATGTAAATTTACAGGGAACATTGCAAATGGACCAAGCACATTCTTTGTTACAAAATAAACCCCAAAAAACAAAACCAAAACAAAACAAAACATATTTCTATTAAAAAAAAAATTAAACAATTACAAGAGAATATGCAAACAGCTCAATTTTAATGAAAAATTTGTAATGAAAATATTCATAAACTTACAAAAGAAAAGATCTAATACTTGTTTAGGGATACATGCTTTCTGCTTAGACCTGCTAACCTGCCTGGTTTGACATCAAGCTGCGCATTTGAATGAAAACAGCATCTTTGTCTGACCAAAGTGTGCTCTGAAAACTCAATAAGACTGGAGTCAGCACTCCTCATAACTCTGAGGAGACCTGGCTTTGTAAGTACTAAGAAACTATCTGTAATCACAGAACAGTAACAGTAACAAAAGTTCTAATACAGTGCAGTCCTTTTTTCTTATGTTTTTCCCAACAGAAAATACTCACAGAAACTCTGCGCATCTGGAAATTGAAAACTTTCCTTGCAGAAAGCAACATCAAGCTATTCAGAAAAACAGAAACGCAATGATAGTAAAACTCTGAAACAGTTGCAGGTAAAGGTATTAATTACATGGTTTACCAAGTGAGAATAATTACGAATTTTCTCAGAAATATTGACATGATTTTCAAATGAGTTCTTGTTGCTGAAGAAAATTGGACAGATTCTTGGTTTCCTTCCTACTCCTCAGGAATTCATCTTCTAGAGAGTCACTGATCTGAATTATTCAGGTGCCTGCCTTTAAAACATGACAACAAGAGAAGTGAAAGACAGAAACATGGAGTTCCTTTGCAATCAGTTGGTAGTTTTCACTTTTTTCTGTCCGTTTTCAAAAACTCTAACTGTAATTCGAGGCAAAATTCATATTTGTAGAAATGAATGGAGACAATGGATGTTTCTGATACCAAGTGCTGTTACTCAGAAATATCACACTTTCTGGACAGCAAACATATAATAACACATTTCTTTTTCTTTGGTGGGCCTCAACCCCATTCCCCAGCTAAACAATATTAGGACTAGACTAGGAAGTGAGTCAAAACTGCTGTTTGCAACATAAAGGGATCAGGAATAAAAGCAACCTGATTCCTTCCCACCCCCAACCATAACACTACTGATGAATGCATGCATGAATATGCAGGAAAATGGTGTCATGCTGCTACCAGCTCCCAAGGTTGATTCATCTCACATGTAAAGGAAGAGGCAGGAAATGAATTGTGACTATCAAAAATGTAGTTGTTACCTTTGACCTCCCTTGGGAAACTCTCATTTCTCATTGTCCCCAGTAACTGCAGTAAACAGAATTTTTTCCCCCACATAAACAATTTGTGTTCTCATTCTTATTTCCATAAATGGAACAATAGCAACAAAAAAATCCAAGTCTCAAAAAATTTTCTGGTAAAGTTCTGCATCAAGACGAGGGAGATTGTTATTCCGCCATGTGTTTGTGAGCTGCAGAAGGCCGGCTCTGTAAAGAGCAATTTTATCCCCAGTGCCAGTGAGAGCCAGGCCAGTGTCTTCATTAGACTGAGGCTGACTAAAAGCTTAGAATGTTCTTTAAATTTCATCAGAAGAAACTTAGTAGATTGTACCTACTTTTAAACCTTTAATATTTTTTGTGCATGTCCCTAAAAGCTTTATGACCATTTTTCTCCAAAGGAATTTGGATTTCTCTGAAATTTTTGTCCCTGGAGGTGTGCTGTTATGATGTAAAAAGCAAAGGTGAAAAAGCAGATGACACCTGAATAACTCCAGTGTTGGAGAGTGGCCATGGCCTGCCTGCCCTGGGACTGCTGGTGCTGCCTTGCAAATTCTGTGGTGAGTGTGCAGAAATTTAATCTTTCCCAAACACAACTTATTAAGATTATAAACCATTTATCTGTTTCATGTATTAGAAATACTTAGGCAATATGCAAAATGAAAATTAAAAAAAAAAAAAAAAAAAAAAAAAAAACCTGAAACGAAAAAGAAATTTTTGCATGGTTCAAGGGATTTTAATATTGATTAACCTAGACTACGGATAGTTTGAAGGGAAACAAAAACTACGAAACAAAGCTACCTCATATTTCAAAAGTACCCATAAGTACCCTGGGAGCTGGAGGTGGTAAAAATTCATCTATGGGGGCAAAATGTAATTGTATAAATAAATGTGAAAGGGTTTTTTGTTTATTTGTGGTACACTGGATTTCACATCAAATTAAAGATTTATACAGCAAATCATGCAGCAGTAAAATCATTATGTAAATGTAATTTCTGTCTTCATGGCAAAGATTTCTTTAAATAGGCATGCTCATTTGAGTGTTCATTTGAGCAGAACATATACTTACCTATAGAGTCGTTCTGCTTTATTTCCCAGATGCTCCTCTGACTGTTGTTAGGTGGCTTGTTTGGTTTTTTTAGGGAAAGAAGGCACCTAAGAATAGAAGCCAATGTGAGTTCTTCAGAACTCCTTGACAAAACTGAGCAATGATGGTTTTTTAAAATACAAATAATGTATGCAAATTGCCAAGGCCCCGAGGACACTGCCAACCCTTACAAGTCCCAGGGCTCCCTAACACTAATAAGAAGGAACTATTATCTTTTTAGTAGAGCCACACATTTAAACGCACTCTTAGATTTTACTAATAAAATAAGCTTTGCATGTTCTTCAATTTTTCTTTGAAGTAACTGTAAGATTCTCTGTTGCACTCTAGGAATTTATGGGGAAGAAAAAAAGTCTTATCCTACAAAGAAATAACTTTGGTTAAAAAGATTAAATAAAGGATTTTTTTTTCTTGTAAGTTGATTGCTTTCTGGTCTGCAGTGTTCATATGTAAAGTCTCTAAAAATGATAATGTACTGAAAGTGTTATCTCTTAATGTAGATACCATAGCAAGTTAAAGAGTCCCCAGTTAAAATTATAGCAAAAACAACCAGAAATCCATCAAAGCCAGTAGGACTCATTCACATGCTCTATAAGGCAAAGTGGAAAAATCTTCCAATATTAGAAATTTTCTTTTTGTCAGAAACACTTTTACACTCCTTCTCTAATTATTTTTTTAATTTCTGTGTAGTGATGAACAAAAACATTCATCTCGACTGGTCTATTTGGCAAGAAGAATTCAACTGAAGCTCATATCCTTTGTTAGGAATGATCAGGATGGAAATATACCAATGTACAAAGCCTTCCCAACTGCTTTTGTGTCAAGTGCTCTGTGTTTGCAGCTCACACTGTCCATGGTGTGTGACAGGCTGGATCTGGAGACAGCCTGGCCAAGCTACCACCATGGCAAAGGCACTCAAGGGCTGCTCTCAGCCTCTCCTGAATAAGCTTATTTTTCTTCATTATCTGGACAGAGAGCCCAGGCTCTCCATTTAAGCAGAGAATTTTGTGTTTAAAATAAATCAGTGCTAAAATTCCCAACTGCATTTTTGTCTGAAAATAGATACCTAGCACTTTTCTTAGGTAAAATTAATCTTTATTCCTAGGCATAACACTTTGCCTTTACAGTGTGTATCTTTCACCTCCTCCCTATTTCACAGTCTTAAATAAGGTTTAAATATTGCATAACTCTTCTGTTTAACTCTCTGAATGATGAAGAATTTCATGTTACATGAAAATCCTGATAAAAACATGCCCTGAAAAATATCGAGAGTATGAAAGAATATAAAAGGAAAGCTGGCATTTCATATTTCACAGAAACTCCCAAGTGTTCAGTATTTGTTTTCATTTTGCATTGAAACAAAATGGAATGCTTTTAATACTTTCATAAAGCATGTCTTTGTTAAAATGTCATAGTCACAATAAAAACATCAGGTTTTAAAGTTCCCTCTCTGTTGGGTCACAGATAATCATAGACTTTATCATCAAACAAGTCATTTTCACCTAAAAACTTTCTAGAATGAATAGATTTCCACATTACTTCAAATTCAAAAAATTAGCATATCTCCAGTATATTTTATTAGAAAATTTTCAGTCTACTTCACATAGAAATATTAGTGAAGTATGTCATCAAATCATGTTCAAACAAATGTTAGAGAACATTTATTTTCATTATTCTCTTATCTCTGCTAGAGAGATATATTGATTACCACTAGTTCATTGTCAAGGTCCTAAAAATAGAAAGTGTTATTTAATAAAAAGTAGAAGGAACATGGTTTCTATCCTGGATTATATCACACCACTCAGTAGCAAAACAGGTGGGTGAAAGGGGCAGGAAAATAGAAGATTCCAGGAGCAGTATCAGTTCTCATGGCTTTCTAAGTTTACAGGGCCTGGAAGGCTAGAAAGATATGACATAGACTGGATGTAAACTAATGTTTCAAAATGCAGAAACTCTCTGCAGGCTATTCCATTATAAGGTGTGGCTTGACCCCAAGTGCTGAAATTAGCCCCCCATCCATCACAGACTAATTATGTTTCCACATCAAAAAAAAAGGGGTAATAATTCAGTGTGACATGCAAGGAAGTGACCATGTAACTGTCTTTAACCTATGCATCATGCTAAATAATTGTCCTAAAGTCCTGCTACTAGTTCTGGCTTTTAAGTTTTTCTCACCTATTTCAACAAAACATGCCAATGGAGAATATTTTCCTCTCCTACAAATGGGCATTTGTGCTCACTCCACAACAATCACATAATGTGAGATTTACTCTGTAACATAGCATTTGAGCAAATCAGGTAAATGGGGAAAAATGTCAGTATTTATGCAAGAGAAAATTCCTTGACACAGCTTCACTTACATTCCATGGGGACCCTGTGTTGTATAATTTAAGCCATCAGGAATTTTTGTTAGATTGGTTTACGTTGTTACTGGCTCTGTACTATTAAATTGTTATATGCCTTAGTGATGGCAAGGTATTGAGAATAATGTTGTGAGGAAAATGAAAGGATACATAATAAACCCAATGTTGAAAAATTGTCCAAGGGAACTTGTCATGTATTCACTGACTATTGTAAAGCAATGGAAATGCCCCTGAAACAACTTTGGGACCTTTGGTTCACACTCTCGAGGATGCTGTCAGTATACACTGTGCTAACAGAGGTTCAATATCTAAACTCCAGTAGAAGTTATTTATGTTAACTACTCAACTTGCAGCATGAACTATATGAGGTCACAGTAAAGAGACCATGGAAAAAATTCATGACTCACAAGGAGGGACAATGAGACTCTCCAGCCACATTGGCAGGTGGGCACAGGCCTCGTACTTCAGCTCCTATGATTAAGGACTCTGCTTTTAAAGAAAACTCGTTATTTTTCTATGCTCCTAAAAAAACCCAAATTATTTTCTATTCACTGGCTTCCTGGCAGCAATTAAGACAGTTGGCAGGGATTTCCTTGTGAGTTCACATAGGACCAAGACATAATCCTGTCTTTGACAATGTACTATGAGTGATAAATTCTTTCAAATGCAAAGAAGGGAGAATGGATGTACTAATAATCTTTAAGCTCTGTTACTGCAAACAGTAGCTGCCTGTTCCTAATTATATAAGTAAAAACATGCCACATCAGAAGTCTTGTCCCCAAATCTCTAAATCAGTTGTCTGCTATGAGATGAGCAGGGTGAATACTACAGGCAATATTTGGAACTATGAATGTATCCCTTTGAAACATCATTCCTGAATATCTTATTGATGCTCACACCTTCCACCTGTTGAACACTAACAACAAATATTTTTGTGAAAATATTCACATGATCAGATTGAGTGATAAAAATCCTATAGGCTTGAATGGAAGATGCTATACTCCTTGCAGACACCTGATTGGACAAGTAAAATAACAAATATAAGATGTAACCCACACCTGCTTGTGTACACTTCATAAATTTAAGTAGGCTGCACTTGGTCACTGAACAGGTGACTGAAGGTCTGCATAAGGGCTGCACTACAGCCACACAAGAAGGAGAAACCACAGAGAATGATGTCATACATCACTCTGGACAATCTGCTGCTGATTAAGAGCCGTTGGAACATTTATCATAAAAAAATCCCCAGCAAGGCTCGTTGACTTATACATAGTGCTATGCTAACAGCTGGCACACAGCTGGCTAACTTTGGCATGGGCAGAACAGATGTACCTCTAGCTACAAAATGGTACAGCAACATAATTACACTGGAATGGAAGCAAACCCATGGAAGGAAGGAGAAGACTCACTCTCACATCTAGTTTTGTGTGGAAAAGGTCTTTCTGAGCTCCCTACTGGAAGAGAATTAAGGTTCTTTTAATTTGGCAGGCTACCTCTCACAATGGTCAGGTTGAGATGCATCAAAGGAAGACAGATGGATCACATACTAAAACTATGACATCCCAATAAAATTCCTAAGTAATGTTGGATCTCGAAATTACCATTCCTCAAAAATGTGTTGGCAATGATCATAATGAACATTTCAGAAAGTCAAATCTTTGTGGGATTTTGCTTAGTCCTTGACCTGTACAAATGTGTTTCATAGTTCAGTAATATTCTGTGTGAAAGAAAATTTTCCAACACAGATTTGAATCAGCTTCCTTTCAGTTTCACAGAGTACATTTTTCATTATACATGAGAAGAAACACTAACTTCTGACCTATTATCTTTTTGACTGTTCTGCAGGTTTGAGGTTCATTGGCAGAGGTGTTTTGTTGCTCGTGTGTTGAAGTACTTGTTCACATGACTCTTCGTCATAAAGGAAGCCTTGGTCTTCTCAGTTTTAATGAGGAATCTTGTGGCGTCTCAGCATTGTCATTGATTCTCCTCTCCTAGTCCTGAACCTGTCCTGAAATGTGACAACATTCTTTGAGACAAATACTTAAGCAAGTGGCTTAGATGAGGTCACAGAACATCATAATATTGGTATTATGTTATTTCTCAGTATTGCACTCCATTAAATCCTCTGTCCAGCCCCTCAAAAACTGATGGCTTTTCTGAATAGCAAGTTGAGAATGTACCTTCAGGTTTATGTTGGTAACTGTTCTGGGGTTTGTCATTTAATTAACCCTTCAAAAGTAAAAGAGGAAAATGCTGATGCAACTTCATGCCACACTTAGTTGATGCGCATAATGTGGTTATATCTTGTGTCTATATCTGAATTTTGAAACGTTCTAACAATATATTTGTGTATCTTCAAAAGAATGAAAAGTTCTGATGTTACTCAGAAGTACCTATCCCATCTGCATGGACACTTGTGGACTGAGAGAAATGTTCAACACAGAATATTGTATAAATGTTACCATATAAAATAGCTCATTACAAGTGTAAAATTCTTAAAATAAACATGAATGAAACAAAAATGTAGCTAGACAAGAACAGGAGGAAGAGAACTCAGGGAACAAAAAAGGCATTCTCAATAAAAAGTGAACATTTTTAAGTGATTAACAGGAAACAAAAACTGAGCTGTCTTGAAGGATTATTACTCATATAATAAGACACAAAGGGCAATTAAAACACAGATTTCAAAACACAACTTTTCAAAAGTCTAACAAGGAACTGTAAAATTTTTGTTCTTGTTTGATTCAACCATATGAGAAAAAATTGGATAACCCCATGGTTTTTAATTCTTATATCAGTGATTAACTCCTTGTGGAGACTTGTCCAACATTTTGTCCAACAAGAAGTCAGTCATAAACCAAGAGAACCCCATAAACAAGTGGGATTTTACATTCCCTTCCATCATTCTGCACCATGTCACAGTGAAGTCCATTTCTGAGGGATTTGGATCATGTTCTTGCCAGGCCTTTTTCATCCCTGTCTTCCTTTCCAAAAGGCAGCCTCATGTGGTCTGAACACGTGCTCTATGATTCTGCATCTCAGATAGGAGAGATCTGCTTCCAAATCTGAAGTGTTGAAGAGCCAGGCAGCCCAGTTCTGGGAATGGCATTTCTCTTTATGCCTCCCAGAATTAGGATGCCAAAAGTTTTATATCTGAGCAGAGTCATTCACTCTGTAAAAGAACAGTTACCCTGGCTTCCCAGTACTTTTCATAAAATTTATGTTTGTTTTTGCTGAATGTGTTTTATGGACAACTGTAAAATGTCTGTGAGTAACAGCTACAGAGCTTGCTACAGCAAAGAATTAAGTCACTGCTACCCCTGGAGTGCTAATGAGGTAAAAATGTGCTGAAGGTTCATACTTTCATGGGGATACACCTATTATGCTGGCTACAGGTGCACAATGCTAATTTTCTTTTTGGGCAACCTGTGTTCAATTTGCATAATTTTAACATCCTGAAACCTGCAAACATCAGGAAAATGTGTGTGTTTCTCTGCTTGTAGCACTAAGTCATTGAATATCTAAGAATCAATATAAGCTCTCAGAACCAGAGGGAAGCCCTGCTGGAGTCCTGCTTTTGCTAAATTACAGGATCAAAGCCTTGAGGTACTCCAGTCCACGTCCCTTGTCTATACCAACATAACCATGGAAATATCACTGTCAGAAGGGCCAAAACTACTTTTTCTCACTCAGCAATATTTTGGAATTGTCAAATACTGATGATCCATCTACTTCGAGACATTGTTATAAGCTTAGCTGATAAATAAAGTACTAAAGCTAGATATTATCTTTTGTACAATGGTTGAGGAGCAATTGATATCTTCCAATTTTCTTCAGCCATAACTGAACATGATTCAGCCTGATTCATTACCTCAAAAATATGATTATGATTCATTATCTCAAAAATAAAGGTGCAATCTTTGTATTACTTCATCTTTTCATCATTTGTCATATTAAATCCTTCTATGTGTGTTGAAATAACTTGAGATAAACACAATCAGTAGAAGATGAAGACATCTTTCCAGTGGTCGCTACGGCCAGAGAAGTTTGTTGCTGAGAGGATGTATAAAGAATGCAATATCAAAGAATTTGCAGAAAACATGAATACTCATCATTGAAACAGCACACTAAATCCATGAAAATGAAGGATTACTAGTAGGGAACAAGTATTAAATACTACTCACAGTTCAATTTGGATCTTTAAAATCATCTTCAAATTATTTTGGGTTGATCAGTATGTGTTTACCTGGCTACAGAACAAAAAATTTTGTCTTGCAATGCATCCAGGTAAAAAAGAGTTTACCAAATACATGAGAGAGAACTTGAGTCTGTTAAAATATGCAGTATCTTGACCTTTTCTCCTGTCACTATGCAAGTCTCTGTGAAATCTCTGTTTTTTCTACTGGTTTGGTAGCTATATATTTTTTTTTCTGCACAAACATACAGCTAAATCAAAAGCAGTAGTCAGCAGAAGCTGCAGTTGCAAAATGGTTGGAGACAATAATGAGAAAAAATAAGAGGAAAAAAGTAACTATGTATTGAACACATCAGAAGAAGACAAAAAGTTGAAACAACAACAGGAAAATCAGAAAGATTACACAAAGCAAAGAGTGATTTTGTAGTTTTAAAAACACAAATGCAATACCTGCTCTGACATCAGACAAGTATTTCTTAGAAATAGACACAAACCTTCGAGATATTACAAAAAAGTTTGGATAAATTTATTTTGAGTAGAAAAAGTAGTTTTCTGGGTTGAAATTATACGCTGCCCTTGATTCTGGAGGGTTTTTTTGTTTGTTTGAATCTTCAAGTTACTAGGTTTGGTGCTGAACAGAGGGAAATAATATTATAAAATCTTTTGTGACTTTTCCCTTCTGACAGAACCACATGAACTACATTACTTCATAGCAAGGGAAAGCCAAATTTTCCCTGGAAGCACCATAGGATCAGTCCTGAAAAATCCTGCTGTGACACAGATCATGTGTGTCAGACAGGTACAAGAGCCACAGAGAGTTCTCCCAATAGCTCAGATCTACTCTCACAGCATTCCTGACCTTGGCATGATCTTTACACCACTAAACATGACTTGTTCTGGTTTTGGATAGGGTATGCTTCTGTCTCCACCACACACCTTGAGTACTCAAATTTTGGTGTTTTTCATTAAGTGTTTCTTATTTTTGTTCATTCCTCTCTTCATTTACCACAACAATTCTTGCTTTTGTGTTTTTGGTTGCTTTCTCTCTCTTTTTTTTTTTTTTTTTGTTTTGTTTTGTTTTGTTTTTGTTTGTTTGTTTGGGTTTTTTTTTTGTTTTGTTTTTAGCACTTCATGTACAATATCCTTCATCCCCCACCTGTCTCCTTTGCTGCCTTCCAATCTGTCTTTCATTTAAACTTCCTTTCCTATTTTCCTCCTCTAGTAATTGCGCAATGCGTTACAAACTCTTGAACTAGTAAGAAGCAAAGACAACACTAAGCACTCTCAAGACACATTGCACATTGTGATGACTAAATAAAAATAAACTGAATCAAGCTTTTAAACTAATAGCAATTAATACTACAATTCCTGGAAAGGGAAACTCTCACTTCCCCTAGTGAAAGGTTTCTTTGAACTCAGCAGCCCAACAATAGAGCTGCCCTGAAATGTTAAAATACCATCAATCTGGCACACTGCAGTATTTCCTCAGTGAGTCTCTCCAGCAGGCACATCATTTATGGTTTAAACACCAATGATCTCAACTACCTATCTGCAGCTTCACACCACAAATATCCCTCTGCTCTGATGCTGTAGGAATTCTCACCATCTTTAAAAATTACAGCAATTTTTGAATCAGAGTATATCTTCTGATTACTAGGAAATTATATCCTTGTGGAAAGTAATATATTTTTAGTATACTTGGCACACTTTTAGTACAGCTAAGTATTTGTAGAATACTTGAATTACAGCAAGTATACTCATTTTTTGTAAGTGTAGAGTGACACATTATAAAGCAAATTATTATAATCAGAGATTTTCTGGAAGTTCTCAAAGAGCTTGAATCAAAATGGGACAAATTTCTCCCAGTACCCTATGCCCACATTAGCAGAGAGTGGGAGCTGAGGGGATTCAGCACCTTCAAGGGAAGCTTCCAGCTAAACCCCAATCCTGCAGCTGTGGCAAAATGAAATTTCTTTGATTGCTTCTGCTCATTTGCATACTACAGCTATGATTTGGGCACGCTGATACATCATGTTGTTCTGCCAGCCTTGCTATTCATTGTTTTTCAAATCTGGGGGGCTTTGGAAAGGAGTTTGGTTTTCACTTGGAGCCCACACTACAGAGACTACCCAGAAACTCTCCTAAAATTTGGGGGTCATAAACACACTGATGTATCCAGGCAGCTCTATGATCCCAGCAAAGAGAATGAGGAACCTGGAGACTGTTGATGATGAATAGGTTTCATGGAAATTTATACAAATTACACACAAATAACATTCACATAAATTCCATATAAATTACGCCAATTACTTAAGATTATGAATTTAGTGGGATTTTTAAAAGGAATTATGGGAAATTTTATGACCAGCATTTATAGAAGTCTATTAAGTGTTAGGAACTTTGAAAGAAATATGAAGCAAAATATTTTAGGGTTTAAAATAAACTCTCTTGAGGACTGCTACAAAATATTCATCCCACGTCTGCCTATAGTGGGATTGCTTACACATTTCTTTCAAGGAAGTGATTTTACAGACAGTTCTGGGACAAAATAAGCTTCCAAGTTCCTTTGATGCCTGTTGTTCACTCAATGACAACATGCAACAGTTTGTTGTTCTCTTCAATTCTTCTTCTTGTCTAAGATTGCCTGCACTTTCCTCATTAAAAACTGTTGTAAAGCATCAAAAAGCAAATATTTGAACTAAAGAAGACCTATGTATTCTAAATTCATTATTTCCTTATATTTTTGCAGTCAAAGGCATTATTTGCAGTGTTTACGTATATTATTCTTAAATGGAAAACTACAAGGATGGCTTTGAGATGTATCTGCTGCTTCCACAAATACTTTTTTATATGTTATGCCATATTATTGCACAGAGATTCAGAGAAAATGACCACTTTTTCTGAGATATGAACATGGGGCTTGTTTGGAAATTAGTAAGTTCATTAATATGAAATTTACATTTTTTTAAATCACAGTAGTGATGTCCATATCAGTCCTTACAAACTCTTCTATAAAGAAAAAGGCAATCACCTTTTTGTTCAGAATTATTATCAAACCAAATGTTCTTTGGAAACCAGTTGATTTATCAGTTCTCTGTTTTACCATGCTTTGTCCAGCTAATCAATACCATTTGTCAAATTCAAACATATATACTGAGAAGAACATTTTGCATCACTTTGACTTTCTTCATGGAGCTTCAGAGAGAAAACCATGGCTACATGTGTCATACCATATTCACTCTGAAGGCTATTGAATATTCATCAAGAGGGCTGGCTGATAAATGAGGTTTTGTACACCTCAGAAGACCTAATTTGGGGCATTTCACTACAGATTTCTCTGGGCAATGTGTACTGCTGTGCCCATCAGCCAAGCCTTGTGTGGGAAAGTGTACTGCACTTTCAGCTCTGAGAGTTACAGCCCGCAAACTATAGGGTTTTGCCATTAATGATGTCTTTTCAAATGCACTTTAAGGTTAATTGAGGCCTTGGTAGCTCCTATATTCTTCACACTGCAATTTATGATCATTATGTTCTACGAATATACCTTCACATTCATCAAATTTCTCATTTAACAACAACAACAACAAACCAAACCAACAAACAAACATCAAAAAACCCCCCACAGGTTGGATATGCAATTCTGGATCAGTAATAGAAATTTAATTCAAAGTCTCATACATGTTTCATATACATGTAAATACCATTTCTATGCTTTGACCTATTAAACTGCTCTGTTTTTCTTAGTGTTGTAAGCAATTTCCTGCAATGAAACTCCAAAGCCAAGGGAAGGGGAAAAAAAAAAAAAAGGGCACCCAAATTTATCCCTTAATCATCCCAAGATTTTCATCTTGAGGATCAAATCAGGGTTACTACTGATTTTCTTGAACATGTTTCATGTTAAGTTGTCACTATTACAGTAAATACAAAACCCCAGTTATTTCCATGGAGAAATGTGGAAATGCCTTGGAATGGTTTGTGGTCAGCTGAGATTTTTTATTGACCAAGAGTCCACAAATACCTTCTGATCCTCAGATATGTTTATGCATTTTCTTACCATATTTGCTTTCCTTGGATAAAAATACTTTTGGACCCACAAAGCCACGTACAACTGCGTAAGTTTCCAATCTTCTCTTCATGACTAGAACATTACATCACTAAATACAGCTGATACCTTCTGCAATAGCAGAAGACTGGGAAATATGATTAAATTCCAGTAGTGAGTATAAGGTCAATAAATATTTTAAATCCTCATAAGTATGTTCCTGTACTTCATTATTTATCCATTCAGAATTGGTATTAGGCAAGTTTTTTAACAACTTAATCCTCCAAAGTTAGGTATAAGCTAGCTTCAAAACCTCATTATCTAGAGAAACTATCAAATCCAGACAGTTGCTTCTCTGTTCCATTTTCTGATTTCAAACGTCTCAGTCAAATACCTCCAGTACTGTATTTCATTATTTGCTGCAATTAATTTTGTTGAACTATACAGATTTGGTTCTCTCTTTTATTTCAAGTTCTTAAAGTGCATCAAAATTTTATTTAATTAGTTTGAATTGAGCAAGGACCTATGTAACACACTGACGTTTTCCAAGGCAGGTATCTTCTAATTTCTTCTTATTTTAGATTTGTCCATACTTGATTCATCCACAGCTGAGTAATATGGCAGTTAACAGGCAGAAATTATTCATTTTTTCCTCCGCATATTTTTAAACATCACTGCCTGTATGCAGATACAGACAATTGCATACAGCTCCCTCAGTTCTGCTGCACATCTACCTTGTCCCATGTGTTCCTCCTTCAGGACCAAGTTAAAAAGATGTTACTGAATTGTTCAAAAAAATGTTACTGACTGTCCTCTAAAAAACTTTTATTCACACATGCAAAGGGTCAAATTCCTAGTGGGTCTAAAGCTCTTAAAGATTTGATTTGTATAGAAGGATTACTGATGATGGTTTCAAAGCAGGGAAATATGTTAGGCATATGTTGCATGATTATAACTAGAACATAGTTTTGATGTGCCCCCAAAATCCAACTACTCCATTCTTAAGCATTACCCTGGACCACTTCAGCAAAGAAACAGGTTTTCTCTCTTCCAAATCTTTAAAACAATTCCTGCTGTTTTCAGTCTCAGAAAAAACTTTCTCCCTTTTCATATCCTTCTCATGCCTGCCCAGATAGTCAGTGTTCTCTGGAAGCACCTTTAGTTTGATTTTAATTGTGGGTTTTGCTGGTTTTGAGGGGTTTTGTTGTTGTTCTTGGTTTTTTTGTCTTTCATTTCTCAGCAGAATCATTCTTATTTCTTCTGCAGTGCCTCAACTATTTCCATCTTTTCTTATTAGCTCTGACAGCCATGGCAATTGCATGTTCCTGTCTCAGAGACAGTTCCAGCACTCACTGCAGCTTGCCAAAAGATCTCTTATTTAAAATTACAACTGTTGGACAATTTCACATATGTACTTCAAAGGCACTTTGTTCTGACAATACACATCCCTCCAAAAGGTCTCAAACTTGCAAGCTGGATAATGTACTGTGTTCTCCCTGACAGAAAATATGATTGGTTTGTTGTCAATAAGATTGTTGCTGCTTTTATCTCTTTAGTTTTCCAAATCTATAAATATTTTGGTATAACACAAATTGTTAATTTATGCAGAAGACAGTCAGTCTTCTGTAAGGCCATGTGCTTCTTACAAGATATATATTTGTCAATCTGAAAAACCTACAGCAATGGTATGGAAATCACATTTCTTTTTTCTCTTTTTTTTTTTTTCCTTCCTCTTTCTTTTTTTTTTTTTTTGTGTTGCTTCAAAATGAAACAACTCTGACACCATATGTTGCACGATTGCTGAAAATGACAAAATTAATGTATTTTTCTAAAACTCAACAAAAAAGCACCATTAAATTAAGGAAATTGTATTTCCCTTAAATCTTCCTGTATCTTCCTGGCTCACTTAATATCTTGTTATTTCCGTGTAGGTTCTTGCCAGCCCTCCTCTCACTGTGGCAGGCTCCTTTCTAGAGAAACATGAGCATCCTCTGGCTACTGCTGGAATAACTGAGATGTCCTTCTCTTTAAAGATGGAAGAATCCTCCACCTGTGCCAGGACCTCCACCGTGCCAGCATACTGAGGGTGGGTTGGTCTTGGGCTTTGACGCTCCCCATCTAAGAGGATAAGAAGTTTCAACTTGTGCTCACTGTGAGCCTAATAAAAATGAAGCCAAAGTTAAGAAAAAAAACAACTTATATATAAATATGTATATATATACATATACATGTATATATATACATATATATGCATATAACTTAATACTACTATCAAGTTACAACTTTGCTTCTTTAAAAATCTGTATTACTTATCATGTTGCAGCCCACAAATTATCTGCTTTTCATTGCAGGAGAGATATTTGCTCCTTGCTCTGCTTGAAGGGGTCAAGTTACTAGAATTGTCAAGAGAAATCCTCTCCGTTTGAAATTAACTGGATGTGGATATCAGCTGACTGAATAAAAAGGATGTCTGATTATGCTGTAAGCACTGAAGATACATTGCATATCTAGGAAGCTTTTCTTCTCATTACTTAACGTGTTGCTTGGTTATCTCATCGAACTTGTCATCTGTGAGGAAATCCATTTCATTAAGAAAAAAAAAAAAAACCATAAAGCTAACTCCTCTGGGACTGAAATGGGAAAAAGGCTTTTTATTTACGCTGAAATTTCAGTTCAAAATGAAGTTCACACCCCAGATATGAAAAATATATAATTGTGCAGACCATTCTCAAAAAATTGTGCCATGCCCCATAGTGGAGTGCTCTTCTGACCCTTGGCATGACACACTCTGTGTGTTCAAAAGTTGCCAGGACCTTGGTTTAGGCTTCATGCAAATCTCTTATAATCAATTCATCATCTTTATGTAGGTCACAGGTACTAAGTTATAAGGCCAACTCACAGAGAAAAGGTTTGGCACAACCAAATGCTTTCCATGCCACTAAACCCAGCAATCTTGAGAAGCCTGGAATTTCTCTAACAGTTCATCATCATTTGGAGGCAACAAAAAGTCAGGAAGGTCTGACACTGGACACTGGAAAATAGCTTTCCCAAGCATTTCTCCTGTGGAAGACCTGGTCCTTGGGTGTGCTCTGCTCATGAGATTATATCTCCATTTTCCCACAGGCTGTGCAGATTTCAGCAAACTTCAGTTCCAGGGCATAATAAAAGAGAACATAATGATAATGATAATAAAGATGATGATAATTAGGAGTAGTACCACCAAAACATCCACACCACCAACCAAAAAAAAAA
>VYXD01009600.1:188918-295283 GCA_013397195.1 Hylia prasina
GCCGCTCGGCGCCGTGCCGCAAGCCAGCGGCGCCCCAGCTCGCGGCCACCGCCGCGCCCTGGAAGGCCCTTTGGGGAGCGGGTTTGCTGGGGGCTCCCGCCGCGGGCCCTCCCGGGAGCTGCCGGAAAATCCCTCGACTGGTAGCGGCGTTGCCAGAGGCGGCTCATGCCGGGGGGCAGGGAGGGCGTGGAGGAAGCCTGGGGTCTGCCTGCTGCCTGGCCTCTGCCAGCGAAGTTTGGGGGTTCTCCTCTCCTCCCTTTTTCTGCTCTTGCACGTGTAGAAAATAATAAAAATAATCGTGTTGACATTTAGAGAAATGAAATTAAATATAGAGAGAGTAGGAGGTGACTTAGCAGCTCTGAACGTGTCAGGTGCAGGCAGCTGAGGTGTGTGCCTGTTTTTAAAACGTTTCTCCCTGACAGGGTCATCTCTTCTTCCCACACACGCATGCACACACACACACCCCAGCCCAGAAGAGGGCTTGGCAGCAGCTTTGGCCACGCTATTGTGTCTGCCTAAGTGCTGCTGGCAAAGAAATATAAGGGAGGGGAAGGGGAAGCGATGAGTGAGGGAGGTGTTGGAGAGCCTCTCATCCATCAGGAGAGATCTGCTAATACACAGCTTTCAGAAAAGATACAGCAGCTCTGGGGAGAAAAACAGCCTCTCTGCTGAAACGTTTTGGATGTAGAGACCTCTTCAGAGGATTAGGGTGAACTGTGGCATATATATAATTTTGAAAACAGACGAGTTCTCTCCTTGTTCTCTTAAATAACGGCAGCTGAGTAAATACACATAAAATACTGCAACCCATTTCAGAGGAGTAGCACCTGGGATTAGCTGATCTGCATTGTGAGTAATGTCAACATCAGAGCTGGCTTGAATTGGATTTTCCTTACCATAGCAGAAAATATCAGCCCCAGAAGAAACCAGGGGGCAGGGAAAAAAAAAAAGAAAGAAAGAAAAAAAAAAAAGTGCTTTGAAATTTTCAAAAACCTTTCTAAGAAGCTACTGCAATTCTTCCTCACCCCAGGAAAAATAAACCAGTAGGTGTGCCACGCATGGTGAAGCTTGTCAGTTCCTGCTGGGCAGTCAAGCCACTTTATTTTTTTGATCTGTATTAGAAATAGCCAGAACTGGGCTTGGTAGCATAGTCTATGTGACTAGGACCCAGTAGCTTCATGGGTGATGATGTTTTCATAAATAAATTAAAATAAATTGCAGAATAAGCACCATCTTTTCTGCTTAACATTGTTCTTTTAATAATGAAATGTTCTACTGGAAAGTTTTGGAAAGGTAAGTAGTTTATGTTTAGATTATGCCATAAAAATGTACTCTGGTATAAACATAAATTAAGATTTGTGTTTAGCACTGCAACCTATTACAATTTCTCAATAACTCCAAAATTACAGTAGCATTTTCCTAATGTCCAACACCAGTCAAAATGAAAAAATAATCACAAATGTTCACTATTGATCAATTTTGTAATTCAACATGTTATTAGTTGTCATTTCTTATTATTCTGTTTCAATTCCTTGCAGATTAGAAAAAAGACAATAGAGGAAAATCACCCCCTGGAACTTAGCCTTGGCCTTTTTCAAGCAAAGAGAAGAGGAGCTGACAGGCTTTGCATGTCAAGTGGCCATTCGGCTGTTTGACAGCTTCTGGGTTTCAACCCCGCTGGGATTGAGGCAGCTCAAGCAACCACGAGCGCTGAGTCCTGTCGTCTGCTGACACTGCTCTAGCACCATGCAGACAGGCTGTGATATGACAAAAGAATCCATCCTAGGGAGGTACCGTTGAGATCCATAATTGGCTTCCTGGGAAACTACAGCTGGTGGAGAGGATGTAAAAAGACGTGCATATGTGCCAGGATATTGCTACAGTCTTGCTGAGCTGGTGGATCCACTTGGAGGAGAGTTTTGCCACCGATCTTGGGTTTTTTCCCGGTTTGGTAATGTTGGCTTTGGGGAAAATTTCTGCTGACTCACCCACCCCTGGACACCTTCTGTGGAGCGTGGCTGGCCAGTAAAGAGATCCAACGGCGCCTTACCCCCACTGTGGGTCCCCTCCGGTGGCCCTTGCCACCATCCTGTGCCCAACCTCATCCTGTGGGGCAGCTGCAGCCCCCCGCCCTGGGGAGTCTCCCACAGTGACCCCCACACCTGGGGCGGGGGTGAGCGTGCCCAAAGTGTCCAGTGCGGCTGGTGCCCAGCAAGATTTTACCCTGTCTGCCGCCGGGGCCCCGGTGTCGCCCCCCGCCAGCCCTGCCGCCCCGCTTGCCCGCCCCAGGCCGCGCAGGATGGGGGCGGTGCTGGTGCGGCGCGGGGGTTGCCTGCTGCTCTGGCTGGCCCTACTGCTGGGCTGCTGGGCTGAGCTGGGCAGCGGGCTGGAGTTCCCGGGTGCGGAGGGCCAGTGGACCCGCTTCCCCAAGTGGAACGCCTGCTGCGAGAGCGAAATGAGCTTCAACATGAAGACGCGCAGCTCCAGCGGGCTGGTGCTCTACTTTGATGACGAGGGTTTCTGTGACTTCCTGGAGCTCATTCTCACCCAGGGAGGGCGGCTACAGCTCAGCTTCTCCATCTTCTGTGCCGAGCCTGCCACCCTGCTCTCAGACACGGCGGTCAACGACAACCTCTGGCACGCTGTTGTCATCCGCCGCCACTTCAAGAACACGACGTTGATCATTGACCGAGCCGAGGCCAAGTGGGTGGAGGTGAAGTCCAAGCGGCGGGACATGACTGTCTTCAGCGGGCTCTTCCTAGGAGGACTCCCGCCAGAGCTGCGGTCGGCGACACTAAAGCTGACGCTCTCCTCTGTCAAGGACCGGGAGCCGTTCAAGGGCTGGATAACAGACGTGCGGGTGAACTACACGCAGGCGTCACCGGTGGAGAGCCAGGAGGTGCGGCTGGATGACGAGCAGAGCCGGCTGTGCGCCAGGGATGACGTCTGCCTCAACGGGGGCATCTGCTCGGTGCTCAACGACCAGGCCGTCTGTGACTGCTCCCAAACGGGCTTCCGAGGGAAGGACTGCAGTGAAGGTAAGGGGCCATTTCAGCTCGCCCCATCTCCCCCCTCCCCATTGCTCTGTGGAAGGGACGGGTTGGAGGCCAGGCCTGCATGAAGTTTCATCTGTATGAGTGGATCTTCCTCCCTCTTCTCCTTTCCCACCATGTCCCCAGCTCCCTTCTTCCCCACCCTCTCCTCCCTGTCTTCCATGTGTCTCTGTGGCCAACCGTGGTGCCATCACTCTTCTGTTCTCTGCAAGGCTGGGTGAGAGGAGGAAGAGAATGTTATCTGAGCATCTTCCAGAGGCAGGGTGGGATTTCAGGCTCCTCTGTGTAAAGGAGAGATGTGTGCTGGGTACCAGGTGTCACCCAGATGGCAGGGGGTGGCTGGAACCATGCTCACTGGGAGCTGCGGGAGGGGATGTGCATGCTTATCACAAGCAGGTGGTGGTAATTAATTTGGGGAGCAGGGAGAGTGATGCTGGGAATAATTTAACTGAATTAAGTGCAAAGGTGACCTGGGTTTGGTTTTGTAGGGTAGGGGAGACCCAGAGTCCATTTTGTATTTGCCTCTGCTATATCATTGAAATAATATCAGTGATTTATTTGTGAATTTCTTAAATTGTTCCCAAGGAGGAAGGGGATTAAACAGAGGATTATGTTTTTACTCGAATGTGGATGGTACTGCTTTGCAACATATTTAGCAATTCACCATTCCAGTTAGAGAGGGAGAGCACAAAAGGGCAAGGGGGAAGTACATACTCCAACACCACAAAATGACTGAGTAGTTTTACCAAGGAAGAGGGAACCTAGAAAAAACCATCAGTTTCCTTAATCTCATCTACAAATAAATCACTGGGTAAAATATGACTCCTATTCAGTGCCCATTGTCTTTGGCAAATGGAAAGAATGTGAACGTTTACTTTGCAGATGCATGCAGGACTCTTGTTTTTATTGTTTTGTTGGCAATGTACCATTGCTTGCAGCTCATTAGGCATAGAAATTATCTATGTTGTGTACCTAGAGCAGGATGTGAAGGTGTATAAATGAAATGAGAGCAAATATATCAAGGGAAAATATGATTATCATGTTAAAATTGGAGAACAGAGACCTAAGTTTAAAATGTAAAAGGTAAATATGAATAAGATATTATCAAGGCCAAATTAAAATCTTCACTGAGTGGCTGGATGACATTTATGGCTGAATAATTTGCCTTTAGCATTTCTATCAGATTTCACTCATTATAAGAAAGAAAACATCATTTGTAACTGCTTATTATGTAACACCTTCTATCCTTAGCGTCAATACTCAAAACACTACAGTCATTCTGCATCCTGTTTACTTTATCAGCTGTTTATCTCTCATCTGCCATTTGTGAAAAATTCAAACCCTATTAACATTTTAAATAATTTTCTATTGGAGCAAATAGCAGTTTCAGAAAATTAGTCATTTGTAGTTTCAATTGCACCCTTTCCCATAAAATGAAATATCTTTTATATTAGGTAAACCATCTCAATTGATTTAGTATTTGGGTATCAATTTTTAAGATATGATACTACATAATATACATATGTATGTACAATGTTGAATTGTCTTAGCATCTCTGAGTTAGGACCTATTATAAAGAAAAAGAAAATTATAAGGTGTAGCAGCTTTGTTAAAACAATAATGGTAATTTAAATACTATTAATACTAATATACACTTATATGCCCTTTACACTAAAACATAGTTTATTTAAATTATTTTGGACATATCATACTTATGTGAAAGAGTTCACATAATTGCATGTAATATCAGTCAGATAAATTATGTCCTTTACATAATAATAGGTACAGTGGCTATTTTTAAGGAACATTTTTATATTTAGATCAAATATTAGTGAAATACATATCTATAGTTATATTAGTGGAAATTGTATGGAACTTTTAAGAAGATGGCGCTCAACACTTAGAATACCCCCCAAAATAAGGTAAAATGCTGACTTCATTTAAGTGCTAGTGGTTTTACAGTTGCCATCAGTGGGATCATGATCTTCCTCATATCTCCCTTGACTATGGAGAAGCCTTATAAAATAATAGCAAGACATAATTTTAGCAGAAAATATTCAGATTCTGACTTCATTTGAAACAGGAGGCAACATTTGCCCTGACAGCAACATAAATTGAACTACATTGCAGTTTATACCTGTTAATTGAGAAAAGGTAGCAAGTGACACTTCATCAGTCAAGTTTTGATGAAGGGATTAGAAGTTATTCATATGTGCCAGCAAAGATATTGAACTATTATAAATTATTTAATATTCTAAGATACAGAAAAGGCAGAAGGATAAGTAAAGCCTTTATATCTGCCAAAAGAAACCTTGGTTTCTTCTCTTTAGTTTTTTGTAGCCAACAAACATTAAGCTGTTGAACTTTGATCTTTAGTTCCCGGCACGTGTAAATTTCCCACAAGCCTTAGAAAGACATGGCCATTGCTAGGGGATCATCTCAGGCTGCAGTTATCTGAAGGGATCTTTTGAGTTTTCACTCCTACCCTTGTTTTGGTTTTTGTTTAAAAGGACCCCCAAACTTTACATTTTTATCTGAAATCGTGGCCACGTGTCCTAGTTGATACCTTTTCTTTAAAGGTGAAAGATGGTCATTAAATTCTATTTTCTTAGAATTCTTTTTTTTTTGTCTTGGATTTGTTGTTGTTCTATATCTCTGCAGTCTGGTAAAACACAGAATTCCTCAGTGTAATGAGGAGTGTAGGAATTAATATCAACAACAGCAACAAAGAAAACCTTTTCAAGATTTTCTACCCTGACTTGCATGTATAGGAATTAAAAAGTAAGAGATTTAGAGTCAAAATTTCAAGTTTTAAGATGCCATTTTTAATGGAAGTTCAATTATTTTCAGGAGAAAATCTGGTGGAATTTTTTCCCTGATTTTCATCTTTGAAAAGCTCATTAATGATCCCTGAAGTATTTTTTTTTTTTCTTGTAAGAATGAAATTAACCAAGTTTTGGTGGTGTTGTGGGTTTTTTTTTTGTTTGTTTGTTTTGTTTGTTTGTTTTTTGTTTTTTGTTTTTTAAATCAATAGTAATATAAATTATTTCCACTAGGCTTAACTGGTTTTATACCTGTCTAAATCAGGAGTAGCTTCATTTATGTTTTCTGAACTACACCAGTGTGAGAGCAGTGCAAGTTAGGAAAGAACCATTCAGTCATTCCTTTTGTTCCAGTAGGATCTAAGTTCTCTTCAATGGGAGCATGGGCATAAATCACAGAAAAAGGACTGGAATTTTGCTTAAGTGTCAAGGTTGGGCAGTCCATAGCAAAGAAAAATATGATCTCTAGCAGTTCTCTGGTTGATAGGCCCCTGAATAAAAACAGTACAAGAGGCTTCTAAAAGAGAAAACAAAATCTCTGCTTTGTACTGAAGAAGGCAAGGGTTTATTATTCCACATAATAATAATGACTCAGTAGAAGAAAAAATACACAACATTATAATTAATTTTATTAGGAATAAGACTAGCACTGAAATAAACCCTGACTGCCATATCAATTTTCTGACAAGTTTTGACATACATTTCAATTTTCTATTCAGTGAAAATTCCAGTATTTCCTGAAATTACTGAAATTGGTAAGGTTTGATTCTATGATAAGGAGAGATTTTTATTAAAAAGACCAACTTTTAAGTCAGATTTTTATTGCATTAAGTCAAGGTCTTAGAAGGTAAGGAGAATACATTCATATCACTGAACCTCCATATTTTTCTTGTAATTTTGCTCCTTAAGTTAAAATTTCAAACCAAAAAAACCTATTTTGCCTATTAAATGACCTTCTGACTTCAAACAAAAAAAAAAAAGGTATAATTTTCCTTTCATCCTCATTTATATAAAAATTGCCTTGTCAGTATCCTGTCTGAGAAAGTAAGCAGGTAGCTCTAAAAGAGATGGTAAAATACACATGATGCATTGAGTTGGGGAAGTTTCTCACTGATGCTAACTTCTTGTCACTCCATGCCCTTCTGCTTTTCTATATCTCTAATAGCTTGAAAAAGTTGCAGACAGGATCCTTTATCTTTTTAAAATATAGCTTCCCTACTTACCTCAATATTAGCATCTATGCAGACAATTGCTTGGTGAATTCAAACTATTCCTGTTTATAACATGATGTATTTTAGCTGTTCCACTGAGTTTCTGGTTTGTGAGAAAAATGAGGACTGTTCAGGCAGATGTTCACTGTAAGAGATACTCTTGTCATATACTCAGAAGCTGATGCCAGCCATGGTTTGAACTGTGAAAGTGATTTTTGAGGGAGTCAGTTCCAGATGTCTCAGCCTAGCCAGCATTTAGATTTGTTTGTTTGGGTTCTGAATATACTACATCAGTCTTCGTTGTATTTCCTTTTGCATGTTTTTGATAGGACATTGCTTTCTCAATGACCCTGGACAATTCACGCCACTTTTTCAGTTTGCCTTCTAATCTGTAAAGTTAAACTACTCCATACAGGAGGTTTTGGTAGGATCTTTTTCCTGGTCATCAGTTACTTGGAAGATCAGAATTTCTATTAGGGATATAGGAGAGAAAGTCAAGACCTGAAGCTCTCTTTACTATTGTGCAACCACTTCATTCTACAGAACTGATAATTGTTAGTTGGCTTTGAAGTTGCAGGCCTTCCTACTGCCTATCCCTAGCTGAGTGTTCAGAACAGTGTATTTTTTTTTTTTTTCATCTGCCACTGTCTGCCATTGTTCTGACTAGACACTGGAAATGATGTAGCTTTTCACCTGCCAGCCAATTCTCCTTTGACAATTCAGCTCTTCTCATGGTCACAACCCGTTCTCATCCTTTGTAAATTACACCTGTGTAAAAGTCATCCTTATTACTGTGAAAGAATCCTTATTACTGTAGAAGGGTCTGGGATTTAATGTCTGAGGGGAGTGAAGAACTCTTGCTCCTAGTAAAGACCACATAATTTTTTAGTTTCATTCTCTTCCATTTTCAATGAAAAATCTGAGGGTGAAAGTGAGAAGTGGCCTCAGTTATGCCTTGTTTGAGCTTGTCAAGAAATGACAGAGGTAGCTGGCAGCTGTCTTCAAGAACAGGATTCTGTGATGAGATTTTAGATTTCTTTAATGCTATGGAGTGTATTAGGAACCTACAATTACTTAATTATGTCCTAATATGCAGCAGATTTGGCATCTTTTACATATCTGAAAAAAATGTGTTCTGTTTTCATTTTCCACTGGAGTCAATTTGAAGTCCCATTGACTCAAATTTGGAATTAGGGCAAACCTAATAACCTGCTGATTCTGAACTTATTATTCAAGTAGGAATATGAAAACAGAGAGAACTAGGGCAAATTAAATAACCTGCTGATTCTGCCTGTAGTATTCATCTGGGAATGTCTATAGAGAAAATACTTTTCATAAATTCTGATATTTATTACTATGATCATTGTCACTATAATTATTCATTAATTTAATATGTGCCTTATGAACCATGCTGGAAGAGTGAAGTTATGACTAATTTTGTCTTACATTTAAGACTCTCTATGATTCGAGGGAAAACCTGTTTTCCCAAACAAATGGATGGTGCATTCACTGGAATCACATTTGCAATTGCTGCCACTACAAACTGTGAAACAGTGGATTTTGCCTATGCAAGTGTTACATCCCAACAATGCTACACAGGCGTGCAAATCACAGATTCCTTTCAGAGTGTGCCACACTGTACAAGATCTTGAAATGAGAACATTAAACTTTTTGATTTTGTCTAGAGAAAGGGCTTTGCATTGCTTAAAAGCAGAGAAACTTGTTTGATTCTTCCCACAGTGCTATCTTTTTGTAATTCAATGAATGTGTACAGCCATTAAGGAGGTCATTGGCATTACCCTATGCACCTGGAGATGTATATCACAGTTCCAAAGTTTCTGGATTATGTCTTAATTTCCGATGCAGAATGAGAGTCTTCTTTCTCTTTCGTGCTTTTTAGCTTTAACAAAAAACATTTTTAAATGGCATTTTTGTCAAAGGAAGTATTTCCATTAAGAAGAGATTACTTGAGAAAGATTGCATGTATGTAATATAAATTATATGTACTTTCTTTTGAATAAGTGTATAGAAAATCACAAAATTAGTGACTAGATTTTCACAGGAGTGAAGATCTGTATCTCAGTACTCCCATTTTCTTTAGAAGCTTATCCTGATTCTTCTTTGTTTCCAAAGGTGACAACAGGAATCTTCACACACATTTGTACAATGGGTGTCTAGAGCACAGCCACAATGAATAACTTTAGAATGAATTATGGTCTCATGATGTAAAGATTATATTCATTGTTAATAAAAGTGAGAGAATAGAGCCCTAACACTAGAAAAAAGAGTGCTCTTCAGCCTTAAAGATGTTATCTTTCCTGATTCTGAATCATGACAGTGTGATAAAAGTGATATAAAAAAATTTGGATTCTACTGGTTGTTGCACAGCAACAGACTTACATTTTACATTTGAAAAATTATTTGTACATTTTACCTTTCTAAAACCAGACTCTTGACCTGGAAGGTCCAGGGACAGGAGTCAGAGAGGCAAGTGAGACACAGCAGCTCCTTCCCAGACTGCACACACTGCTGTGTTTAAGCACAGTGATCTTCAGGTGATCCTCAGTGATCTCAGTCTACTGGGGTGGGCTGCTGCTTCACATGACATCCTCCCTTAGAAAAGTAGTGTATTTATACAGGAAGTTTCCAGGAATGTTGGTTCTGACAGAGAGATTACTAGTGTTGTTCATTTTGAATTTGCTTTAATTTCCCACATTTTTCGTCATCAGAGGAGAGACATGTGAAAATGGAATTTAGAAACCCATAGCTGTAAATCACTTATTTCTTAAGACTATTGTGGGGTGATATAGGAAAGATTTGTAGACAGATTTTTTTAAGAACAGATCCAAACCCTTCTTCTACATCCTTCTCAGATGAATGTTGCTCAATTTTTCAGGAGCTGATTCTCTGTGATTTTTTTTCTGTGATACTGCATAAAAACAACTTCTGTAACAATATCACATTACTAAGAGCCTGGGAGGATGTTTTTTAGAACCTATGGACTGTCATTCAACATTAACAAAAGATTTGTCTGGTTTAGTTAAACATCTACTTAAAACATTTCTTACATAAAACATTCCTGACTTAAGTGTTGATGAAAACATCAACATTTTCCCAATAATCTTCCCACCAGAAGAAAATATATTCAAATCACATTTTCTTTGTTGGCTTAAATCTCCACTGCTTTTCTGTGAACAACGTATCTGTTGTGGTAGTTTCCAGGAATTTCTTTGTTTTGTTTCTTTTTGTCACTGTTCTTGGTCCAAAGTACTTGCAGGAGCAGCTAGGATTGAAGCTGGCCTTGAACTTGTTCTTTTTTTTTTTTTCAATCTGTAGCAGTTAAACTGAGTCTGGAATTACGGGAAGTTGTGCAGTAATAATAAGCAGTACAGCACAGGTTTTGTTTTTGCTTTCCAAATTACAAATTTTTAAACTCAAAATGTAACAAATAATGCATCAGGTTTGAAGTTCTGAGAGAAATATTTTCACAGCATTTCCTATTCAAGTTTTTATAATAAAGAAAATTCCTATGGCAGAAAAAAGTTCAAGTGATCGAAGTTTTCACCTGCTATTCTTGCAAATCCACTGACAACCACAATTCATGTTGACATCCAGAGATTTGACCTATTGTCTTAGCATTGGCTGAATCCCATACTCCTTTTTTGAGTATGATTTGGATCTTTAAATAAGTAAAGTCTTTCTTGCACATTATAAATACCCACATCATCTAAGTTTGCTACTCAGGCACATATTACCCATTGTGATACTGTGAGTCATGCTGGTGGATTTTGTAAATCTTAAACCATGAAAGCATCCACAGTGATGCAATGGAAAAAAATTCCTTCCAATTTCTCCCCTATTAGAAAAAATACAAACAGAAACATTCATTGCAGTCTAAGTTAATGGCACCATAAGAATTCAGAAGAAAAGCTGCCTTCAGTGAGTGGTGGCTTTCATCTTTTTTCTTGTGTTTAAGCATGGAATTTGTCTCTCTATTTTATTCGCATTTGCATTAAAAATAATAAAAACCAGTTTCCGATGCTGTATCTATTGTGATAGAAGTACATCAAATTCAAAAGCATACCTCTAAGGGCTCAGGAATATTTAGTTATTTTGATTTTGCACTTTAATTTGGGCTCATTGCTGCTTGCATAGCCTAAATATGTAAGTGAGATGGGTACAGGTTTTGATGTTACTCAGCTTTGCTCTTTCATAGCTTCCTCATCAGAAATCTGAAAAACACTACATGAGTATGCCTTGGAAACTTGTCCTTGCCCAGTCTGAGCTCTTAGTGACAAACTAAGCTTTCAGTCATTAGAGAATGCAGAAAGAGATACTAAGGAAGCTGATTACCCAAAGGAATTGGAAGAGAAAAATGTTCTTAGAAATCGTATACATTGTTCTGTACAATATTTCTAAAATATTTTGCTTTTGTAGATGTTTCGCATTCAGTAGTAGCTCTGTCAATTGATGTAATAAAATAATTTGTTGCAGTACTCCTTTCTTGTCTGTGTAGATCAGGATTGATGTGTCTTGAAGCTGGTATGTTAAGCTATTGTAAATAAGAGTAAAGTCAGAATCAGGTCCTCTGATAAGGAAAAAAAAATCCTTGAACTGTATTAATATTAAAGCACCCCAAAATGTCAAGAAAAAAACAGGCTTAATCTTGCCCACTACTATGTAATGCTACCTTTCAATCTTTATAGAAGCTTCCTTTTCCATTCAGATGTATAGAAACATCTTGCCAGCACAAACATGACTGGTGGGAACCTTTGCCTGCTTGTCTCTCACACCTATGGCTTGCAACAACTACTTTTTCGACTCGTCAATTTCTCTCATTGTACAGGCATGGTAAGATCTTACAATGCCATTTTCTCTTACAAAATTATGAATTAATGGCTAAAAAAGTTTAATATTTTTACCCCACTCTGACCCCCATTAATCAGATGACCTGTATTAAAATGCTTGCCCTTGGAATATAGAGGGTCAAGTATTTTTGTCATCTACGTGTTTGAATCAATCTTTGCACTCCTTTGCTTACTCTTAGACACACATTCAGTGCACAGGCATTTAAAGCACAGCTTGGTATGGGCCAGTTTGCATCTTCTCCAATCAGCCTAAGTCCTCAGTGTCAGTCTAACAGATATGAACATACTGCACTCAAAACTTATGCTCAGGGAATTTTATAAAATAAAGCACTAAAGCACTTGGAAGCTATGAACTGTCAGGACAAAATACGTCATGCACTTTTAGTTTAATCTGTTTCTGGATATCCATTATGAAATAGTCTTTAATTACATGATCATATACCACTTTATCCTTGAGCTTTCTGCCTCCTTCAGTGCATAGCCTGGATAATAAGTTCTTCAATATTTTGTTTTCTACTTGCTGTTCAATTTGTAGCCCTGAGCCTTATTCATTGTCCATTTTAAAATCACTCCTTTGAATAGAAATCAGTAATATTTCCCTGGCTTTTCTAAGGTTTTCATAGCTACAAAACCTGAGCTGCTATGCAAATATTGAAAATTGTACAATGCCCATGTAAGATGACAGATGCTCTCATTCACAGTGGAAAACTGAGGCAAGAGAGACTGCAGGTAAAAGCATTCCCTGAGTGCCCATTTGGAGTTCTGGGTACTCGTGGATAACACCACACACTAAGCCTCCACTAACACTTCAAAATACAGCTCACTCTCTGTTTTGGGATATCCATCACTGTATTCTCTCCAAACAAATATTTGGAGCAGCATTGGGAATGACCAGCTGGAAAATGCCTGTCTTTAAAAACCTGACCAAAATCATGTTGGATTTTTAGGACAGAAGGGAATAGAGTATATTTGTACATTCAGCTCTCCTTGCTCTGAGGCACACCTCACTCCTTTTCAGTGAGGGCAGATGCACTGCTCACTGGCACAGCAGCTTTCTGCGGTACTCAGTCACTACTTCTGGCTAAGAATAGTCCTCCTGTGTGCAGATCAAGTGAGGGAACCTCTGGAGAGAATTGCATTAAACCATGTAATTAAAGGCTATATCTTACCCTATATGAATAAAGTAGATGGATCTCAGTTACGTAAGAAGCCTTATGTCTCTGTGATGCTATTTTTGACTTTGCAACATAAAGAACATTTTTTTAAATAGTAAAATAGTCAGTGTGTATGATTTCTTTTTTTAAAAAAAAGTTTTTAAGACTCCTTTCCCACGTGGACATCCCAGCCATTGTGTTTTCTGCACTTGAATGAGGAAGCTGCCTTTCTAAAGGGCCCATTCCAGCAGGGAATTTACTGAGGGACAGACACTCCCTGCTCCAAAACTGAGTGGCGGGACCTAGCACAGGTTACAGATTTTTGAATGAAAGGGAAGACCGGCTGAGGCTGAAGTTGAAGGTCTTTGAGGAGTTTACTGGTAAAACCCAAGACACCTCCACTAATGCTGTGCATACACATTTTAGGAAACATTTGCAATTTGAGCAAATTGTGATTGGTTTTCGAGGAGTTGTCAAAAGGCTTAAACCCAAAAGTCAAGTTACTCCTGTCCAAATGGTTTTTATATGTCTACTTCAAAATAAGACTGAAGTCAAAAGGAATCAGAATGGAAATGAAACTTACTCAGAGTTCCCTTGGGGATATACTACTTCTAACATAAATATCAGGTTTTCAGCTGAGAATTTTTTTTTTCCCTAAATCAAATACAGTTTTTTAAGGCTGAAAAAAAGAAGACTTCTTTACTATACTGGGTTACTCTATTTTATTAATTACTGTAATCAACGTTCCTCTGTAGTGTGTCTTTTAAACAAAAAAATTTAAAAGGCCACATGAAAGTCTTACACAAAATTGTCTCAATAAATTTCAGAACCATTTTTCCAAGGAAATTATTTCTTTAAACAAAATATAGACAGAGTATTTGCATGTGTGCCTATCAATGTTGCCATTAAAATAATGGCCTAAAAATATTTCTTAAACTCTCCCTGTAAAAGTTTTATATAAGGAGTAGTATAGCCATGATAAAATATTCTGTAAACAAGACCCAAAAATGCAGTGCTAATCTTTGATGTGACCAGACAATATTTTTAAGACATTTGTCTCTATAAGAGCCACATTTATTAATATTGCAGGACCTTTGAACACACCTTTGGTATTTTTTCCTCATTTAGAGATTGTTACTTTCTCTACTCGCAGAACTAGATGCTCTTTCTTTCCCTGTGTGTTAAAAAACTACAAAGATTAGAAATATTTTTTTTCCCTTTTCCTTTACATGATTTATCTTGTATCCACTGTAACAGAATGTAGTAGTTGCCTGGAAAGAATACAAATAAGAAACTTTTAGGGCAGGAGGTGAAGACAGAATAAAGTCACAGTCAAATTCTCACTAAATTTCTTTCTTATCACTTAATTCACAGATGATCCCACTGTATTTGGTTGAATTATTTATATGAATAATTTTATCCCCTTGATCCCCAGTGTAATTGAATGTATGTGTTATTATGCTGCAGATAACCGGACTTATTTTAATAATAAAATATGGCTGTTTACAAGTATATGATTATCTTATATGTTACCTGATGGTATTTCAGTCATCCAGTGACAATTTTAGGAATGTTAAATGTTATTACTCCCACTGATTTAAATGGGATTATGTGTGTTAGAATGAAAAGTTTTTAAAATAAAAAAGTTCAATAGTCAAAAAAGAATTAAAAATTGTGGTTTAAGCAGAATCACATACAAGGTAAACTGCAGAATCATAGATGACCAATGATAGTATTGATAGTTTTAGAGAAAACTATCCATGTTTTTACATATTATAAATGTTGTGCCTAGTATGTAGTCTAATTAGATCCATCTTTAGAAATGCCTATATAAATGAATAATAATGACCTTAAGCTCAGATGTCTGTATGCATATAAATTTTCTTCCAGCTCAATATATGTGTCATTTACCACCTTTTGTTGCATTTTCTGTGAAAGAATTCCGGTGCTGTTTCTTTAGGAAAGCTTAAATTCTACAGCAAAATAGTACCAGTCAGAAATCCAAGTCGTATGTAACATCCCTATAGGCTGTTTTTTTGCTAAGCAGTGAAGGGAGTATAGTTTAATACACTGTGATTTTACTGTCATTTAAAATATGTCCCCAGCTCAGCAGTACTGCTCTGCAGACTTCATTTTTTCCTTTTGAAATATAGAAGATATATAACAAGAGTGAAAGAAAAGTTCGGTAGACTAAAGGGACCACGGGATATCAACAAAAATGTATCGTCACTCCATCATCATTAAATCTACTACCTACACTTCTTAGAGTTTTGTGATTGTTTACAACATTCATGCACTTCATAAAGTAAAAACTCTTCTTAATTTAATAAATTCACAGAAAGCAAATTGTCCTAAAATGTGACTTTTCAAAGACTCCTAAATTAAAGAACCAAAAAAAATTATTGAAATGAAATAATTAAAGGCAATGCTTCCCTTATTATTACAGGCATATCTATTTTACAATTGTTAATGTGCCATCTGTCTATTATAGATGTGATTTATTCCTGCAAGCATTAATTATTATCAATATTCTGGCCAGAACAAAAATTATATGAAGAATTTATTAGCGATATTAGGAAAGCTTTCAATGATTTGGAAGATATTTTCTCTCTTTTAAAGGAGTTTTCAAAGTATTTAAGGTAAAATTTGTCTCAATAAGCCTGGTAGATCATTGTACTGTACCTTAGTGAAAATCATGAAGTTTTTCATTTGAGACTGGGACCTCTGTTTTCTATGAGTCAGTAGCATTACTTTTAAATCAAGTCTTGGAAAACCTCTTTATAATGAAATTTTTGTAGCTGTCAAAAGTATTTCTTGGAGCTGCTTTCCTTTACTCTTCATTCAAAAGAGGTTCCTGAATGTATTAAATTTTCTAAGCTTTTCAGCTAGATATCAATATGACTTGGTGTTTTCTTTGACTTTATGCAAAAGACAGCTTGGAAAACTGTTGACAGATTAAAAAAACCACACTGGCAATATTGTTGAAGCAAACCTTTGAGAACCAAATAAACTATATCAGGAAAAGAATGTAACAAAAATACCTGAAGTTTTATTAGATATTATATATCAAGTTTCAGCAAATCATTGGTCACTGATTTTGTTATGCACTGCCTGTCTCTAAAGAGAGAGCGAAAGTCTCGCCATGAGTCTCATCCTGCACTTCTTAATGTTGGGGGGTTTTTTTGGTGTTTTTTTTGTTTGTTTGTTTGTTTGTTTGTTGTTGTTGTTGTTTTTAATTAAGAACTGTATGACATTTCATATAAAACCAGCTGCAAGTTCTCCTCCGAAACGTTGGGTTCCTTTGGAAAATCATTTAAATTGTGATAATGACCTTTGCTCTTATGGGTTGCAGTTGGGTTTTGTTTTTGCAGAATTGGCTAGAAATGAGAAAAACTTATTATGAGACAAGCCTTTTCAGCTTTGGACCCAGATATTATTTCTTCTTTAGAAACTGGATTCTTCATAAATGATTACATCGGATGAAGGGTAGACATCTGGAAGCATACAATGGGAAAAGGAAAAAAAGAAAAAAAGAGAAAAAAAAAAAAAGGAGAAATTAAGAACTGAGAAGTAATTAAGTACTGGAAATGGGATTTGGAATTGCTATTTTATTTTCACTATTCCATTACAAGTTCTTTATATATCTCAAGTATTTAATCTTCCTCACAGGTTTTCATCCCAAAAATAAGGTTAATAATTCACTGTCTCCTCTACCATCTCCTGTCTTTTTTGTTTAATGATGTCTGAGTTTTAAGAACAAATTTCATTATATTTTTACCAATACCTACTGCAAGAGAAGTGGATCCTACTTACAGTTTTAGATGTGACATATTATGCACAATATTGAGCTGTTGAGATACAAACATTGGAGCAAAAATTACGAATCAATTATTGTAATGTAGGTTGTTCCAGATTGCTTTAGGGGCAACTAAATTCCTGATATATTCATACATATTCTGTATAAACAAATTCTTTAGAATAACCATTTTGGGCCTGGTTTGTGGCTTATTTCTCATAGCGTGACATCGCAACAAGATCTGTTGAGTAAAAAGTGTTTATTTATAAAGAGGTCCTTAAAAAAATGTGCCATCAAAAGAATCTGAATTTTATCTACTTTGCAAGTAAAAACAAAGATGCTTTTTGGAAATGAACTGAAAACTTCCTAGAATACATGTAAAATTGTATTTTATTGGGATAAATGTCAGCAGATAAGAATTTTCTTAGGTGTACTGCACTCTAATGGTACTTGCTGATGGTGTTGTATGAAGGATTTTAGAGCTTTCCAGCAGAAATAATTTACAAAATATCACAGAATGCAAAGCTTTGTGATGGCAAAAAGGTCTAAGGAAGAAACAGTTATTTTCCTTAATACCTGGTTAAGTAAAGGCTATTCTGAGCAATACGGACTGATTAGTTAGTAAAGAGGAAAAAAAAGCACTTTTGTAAGCTTCCAGATTTTGGTTCTTCTGCTACTTAGAATTTGCCTACGAGCATAAGATGAATTCTTTCATCTGTATTTGAATTGAAATGAAGACCTGATTTTCATCAATGTAACAGTGGAATCGTTCTCCTCAGGCAGTCTTTGAAAGCAAGGGAATATTCTTTCTGATTTCAGAAATTTTTGGATCAAGGGGTTTGGTTCTACCTCAGACTGCTCTCTGTCATGGAGTTTAGTTACATTGTTTTTCATGAAAAATGTATCAAAATGTGTTGCTTTTACTAACAATTTATAGAACAGGTTGTGCAGAGATAGTTCCAATCTGATCTTTCTATGATGAAATAATGTCATGAAGGTTTCAGGGATATGTAGCTTAAATGATTTAGCTATAATATTTGATGTCATGGAGGTCTCGTGAGGGTATCTTGAGATAGCAGTTGGAAAGTAGATTAAGTCATTCACTTTTCTTCATGCACAAGTGATTATTTTTAAAAGGATGGCTAGACTGTATAAATGGCCATGTGAAAATATGTAAGTGGGACTGACCAGGCAGTCCAGCTCCACGCTGTGATTTGAATGAAATGACCAGGCAGAGAGTGAATGACACCTGTGTCATAGCAGAAGATCACCTACTGAAGAATGCAAAACCTACAGAAAAACTCCAACTGGTTAGACTTATGTGAAAGGGAATCCTAGGTTGCATTCCAGTTCCTGTGTTGTTAGATAGCATCAGGTATTACAGAGCCATGAAGAGCCACTGATGTGCCAGCTCCTTTCCATGGGGACTTCTGCATGATACATTCAGCTGAACTGAACAGCCAAACAAGGCTCATAAATGGGATCACAAGGAAAGAGTGATAGGCAGAGGCTCCGTCTAGTGACACAGACAGAATCCCAGAATGAGCAATCCACGGTGCTGACCCAATATTCTCAATTTCAGTTTGATTTTAAGCAGATTGACAAGGGGGTTGGAGAAAGCAAAGCACTTTGGCTGAATGAAATGTCAGCAAGTCTGTGATTGCAGGAGGAAGCATGAAGAATTCACTCCCTGAAATCTGTGAGTAACTACACTGAAGGTGTAAAGTCTTAATCAAAGGAGAACTAAAGCATTATATATGTCTTACATGTTTAATTATAGTGGAATACAAAAAGAAAAACAATAATAAAAGAGCCAGTTACTCTGTACTGTTGAACAGATTACTGGGCTTTGAAATATGTTGTTGAGTAGAATAATATTGATATGTTTATTTCATCTTCAAAATTTTTTTAGTCTGATATTTTAATTTTACTAAGTAGTGAGGTAATATAGTATCTGTACCTTTGAAGATCATAATATTACTCTATTCCCTCCTCTGGAATAAATAAATCTTCATTATAATTTACAGAAGTACTCAAACATGCTTTTAAATGGAAGTAGCCATAATCATAGCAAGATTTTATGAGTTTTTCTAGGCATAGAGTGTACTTACTCACCTCCCATGATGTCTGTAGGAATTTGCTGACAAACTGATGAGTGTATCTCACTCCTTTCTCTTTCCTTGTCATAGCTATGGATGCTGCCACTATGGGATTGCTGGAGGTAGCACACACACTTCATGGAATAGTTCATGATGCGTCTAATACACCATACCTAAAAAAAAAAAAAAAAAAAAGTACTCTTTGAAACATCTACTAATCTCTGGCAAATTGTTGCATTCCCAAAATCAGTTTTTCCTCTCTGTTTAATCTATTCATCAAGGCACACTGTAGTGCAATTCTATTTCAGCAAATGATGACACAGCACTTTTTATTTGGCCAGGGCAGGGAAAAACATGCATGTTCATCCTACTGAAATTGCTTGCTTGCACAGAAAATGTTGGGAGTCTGGAGGAGTGTGTCAAGTTGTTTCTGTACCCTTTTCATAAACTGGTTTTTAACGGACACTATTTATCAGAAAAAATTTGGGGATGTTTAAGGAAAACATGGCAGTGAGAGAGACAAGATTATATGTTTATTTTGGATTTCCATGGGCCTCCCTTAAAAAGCCCTCAAAACATACATAGATTTCAAGCTGTGAGAAAGAGAGTTGCATGGTCATTAGATTTGGGACTTGGATTCTGATATAGTGGGTTTTTAAAATTTCTTTAAGGATAATACCAAATTGTTGAGTGGTGTTTAAGTCACAAATGTCATCACTGGAAGACATAAATCTCTGTTTTTTCTTGACAAAAACTCTGTGTCCTCTACTCAGATCCACTGAGTAATAGATTGTACATTGCAGTTTCATTCAAGAACCACTCGAGAGAGAATAAAATACTAAAGGTTTTATAATCACCCATTAATTGATAATAAAATGCTAATTTTCAGATATATCAGGCCTGTAGTTGTTATATTGGGGACTGTATTTGATTTTTTTTTATTTCAGTCTTTAAATGTCAGTGGATGTGAGTGAGACACCAAATTTCTGCCTGGAACTATTTTTTCTCTTAAAAAAGTACTAACAGACTTGGCTTTATTTCCTCTAATCCCTATGCAAAGATGTTGAGGAGGATTAGGTTATTCTTGGGTGAAATATCATTTTATTGTATTTTTAGAGATTTTATTATATAAAAATATTTCATGAGCTACCTGACTTTAACAGCATGACTGTTAAAACTTTCTAAGTATGCTCAGGAGTAGTTTGGTTTGTTTTTTTTTTTAATGTAAGTCATCTTGAGAGGTTGCATTCTCTCTGTGCCTGAAGTGAACTTGAAGAATTTTAGCTTGTGGTCTATACTGTGTTTGCAGTTCTTTCAAAATATACGATTTAATGGGTTAGGGGTTCTGTGCTAAATGCCTTGTTAGTATAAAATTTTCATTGCACTTAAATCCATGAGAGTTTTGCTATTCCCATAGTTTCTTTGTGGAATTAGTGGTATGGTTGCACTCATTCTGATGCAGGAGAGTTCTCTAAGGTCCAAGAATGACAAAAACAATTCGGCAACATTTGTGCCCCTCATGATCTCAAATGCTTGAAAATTGTCTTTGTTGTTCTTTGCATTTGCATTACTCCTTCCGATATGTGCCCGTGAAAGAAAGAGGCAACAAACAGAGGTTACCTAATTTGATGAGGGAATGTAGACACATATTTTTTCTTTAATATCTGACTTATATTTAGAGATAAGATCAAATTCCTCGAAGACCTTGTTGATTTGGCTCTTTCATGAAGAATTATTATTTTCCTGCGCTTCCCTTTTTTACAAGACAGAATATTTTTATTTGAAATTGTGTTCCACTTATAGAGAAAAGGGTGTATTCAGAAGTATAATGACATATGAAAGAATTACCAATTATAGATAATAAAGATACACTGAAAGGAGAATTCTTACACAATATATGTGAAATTGAAACAAGAAGTTTAATTGTGGAACATTTCTTAATGAATGTGATAAGGTAGAAAAGATAGAATCTGATATAACCAGTTGTATCTAAAAAAAGAAAGAAGTACCTACTTCTTGTTATGGAGATAGATCAAACTTCTGAGTGACAAAGTGAAGGAGATATTTTAAGCTCACTGATTAAAGGCCAGTGTAGAAGCTAAGGAAAATGAAGGAAATCTACCACTCAGGTGTACGCTTGAAAGCAGCAAAACAGGATTCTTGCTTTTGTAGGAGATGAGATTTCTGTAAATGTAGTACAAGAGCTCTCCATGGGGTAAGACCTTCACACTGGCCATTTCAAAGAGTAGCCATTCCTGAGGAAATTATCCAAGGAACTAACCATATGGCCAGTCTGGGCCATGGGAAAAAATAGTAATGAAGCAGCAGGATGCAGTTGGACTATATATTGTTTGACCCAGAACAGGTGCTTTCACATTAGATTCAGGACCTGTCCAAGAATTAATAATTGAACAGCAATGTTAAGGTCAGAATTTGATAGCAGCGCTGAATGTGTCTTATCTTGGAAAGGGAAGCCCATAGGGTAGCATTTTCCTAGAGGACATCCTGGAGCTTAATCTCTGAATAGGTGAAGATTGTTCTACTTTATTTGTCTCTCTCTCAACTAAAAAAACCCTCCCCCCAATTTACGTTCCTCTTTTCACTCCTGTATTACTTCTACAATTCTGTTTATTTTCTCATTCCTCTTGTTTGTGCTCTTTTTGCTTAGTCTTGGAGTCTCTTTGGCTATAAATAAATCAACTAAAAAGGAACAAGTCTGTGGCCCTGATTTTTCTGAATCTGAGCAATTTTAGCCTAATAGCAGCTGCTGAACGTTCCCAAGGGAAGAATTCTTGGGAGGCTCTTTCTTAGGACAAATCTTTGTAAACAATTGCTCTTGTTTTTCAAAACAATTCTGTGTAATTGTGCCTTTGTGTTTCTCTAAGCTTGACCAATGGAACCAGAGGTGTCAGTCCTATGGACCTATAATATGCCTCTCAGCACAGCATGTTATAAAAGGGCTAAATGAATTGTAAATAAAGCCTTCTAATCTTTCTTCTACCTTGGAGTCAAGCTTCTTCATTTTGTGTCCAACAGCGACACCATTCCAGTAACATTCCATATTTTCATGTCTTGTTTTTCCAACCAGGCTAGTTCAGATTACTGATATTTGTTAATCAGAGCTACCAACGTTCTACCAGGATACAAGTCCATCATAATAGAATGCATTTGTCCTCATTTCCATCTGAACTTCTGCCAAATAAATTGTAAAGATTATTGTTTAGTCTGAACTGAACATTTTTAAGCCAGTAGTGTGTATACATACTACAAGACCAGTGTCTCTAAGCATTCCAGCTTGTGTTAATCTAATGATACAACTTGAATTTTATCTGCCACAAATCTCCTGCTCTAGGAAGATACCAGTTGAATTGGCCCAGGTTCCTTTAGAATATCACCAAGAGCCTTCAGGTCAGTGTAAACATCTGTTGGAATTTCATGCTAACTTTGCTACTTGACTGTGACTATGTGTTTCCTATTGATTCTGCTCACAGTTGTGTGCCAAAAAATGCCATATAATCTTCGGTTCAGCGCTCCGGCAATCTGCTGTTGGTATCTCTGTCAGCTGCACTCATTTCATAGCAGTGCTCCTCTTTTACTTCACATGCCATTTCAATTTAAGAAGATACACCTGTTACTATCCATTCTTCTTTTTATTTTTTTAATGAATATAATACTCATCTTGTGTTGATCACATTTTCCAGAAATGACAGGTTGTCTGACATTCTCATGAACTTTCCTGTTAGCATTCCCCAGTTTTCACATCGCCTGATTTGCATTGCTGATTCTTTCTTGATGTTGAACTACATTCCACTAAAATTTCCTCCCTCACATATTTGATTCTTATACCAAGTCAGAATTACTCATATTCCTTATTGAATGATATTAAACACAGTAATATAGATAAGGAAATGCATGTAGCAATCATAATTGGTTTTAGATGGCCTGTGTTACTGCAGATGGCCTCTACAGGTTTGAAGGGCTTACAGGAAATATTTTATTCCTTTATAATCTCCTTGAGTACTCCTTACTGCTATGTCTTCCCATTTCCTTAAAATCGGTTCCTTTTCCATTTCTCCATTTCCTGTGTGGTGGTCTTTTCCAATTTTCAGTGATGCTGGCCTCTTTCAACTTTCCTTGTTCTACCCCCAGCACCTTCTTCTATATAGACCTGGCTAACGGATTAAGAGTTAAGGGCTCACAGTTCTTTATTCAGTATATTTATTCTTTTGCATATTTTTCTCCTTTGAACCACTCTAACATTTTGTCACTCCCTGTAATGACTTTTTTTCTCACCCACAGTGAAACCTTTGAAGTTGTGTGTGGAAAAGTAAACTATTTCTACCTTAAGGTGTAATTTCATTCAACTTCTTTTTACTGCTGTCTCCAAAGGTGGGATTTAGAGAGCTTTAACATAGTGGTGTGTTGTAATGCTGTCTATTGTAATGCATAATACACTTTATTAAATATATATGATATAGTTTCTTATGACTGTACCTAGAAAGTGACACAAATGGAACACAGAGCACCAGGACCTCCTGCTCAAAGTTGTTAATGCTGTTCATAAAAGAAATCCATATGCAGTACTACAGAGCTCTCATGCCTTAAAAATCATGCTGAAAACGAAACTGAACACTGGAAAAGTTTAAATCAAACTGCCTACAGAAGCTCCTTTGGGTGCCTACATTTGGGTTTGATACAGCTGGAGCAGCACTTGTGCGTTTTTCAGTGCAGGCTATGTAATGCAGCTGCTGTTGTTTTTTCTCCCCTGAGATCCAATGTGCAGGCAGAGAGGCCTCACCAGCCTTTCAGAGGACAGAAAATGCTCCAAGAAAGAGAGCTGCCTGGGATTTCTGTGAAATGCAATTGTCTGGAAAGATCCGCAGATAAAGGGAATTCAATTTCATTCCTGCTGATTCTGAAGGCCATTCACGTTAGACCTGTGGTCAAAAAGCTAACGTTGCTTTTGTCTTACACTCTATCACTGCAGTCATAGAGAGAGCCAAATAAGCTATTAATAAAAAATAAAATAAATAAATAAATAAATAAGAAGCTAAGGCTTCATCTGGGGTGATTTTTTCCCTGTTTAGAATCAAAATAGCTGATGAAGTCAACCAAAATTAGTCCAAAAACCAAGGGCCAAAGTAAGGAATTAATCAATTTTCCTGACTAGCAGCACATTATGCATCACCAAGAACAAAGTAGAAGCAATGAGAAAAGGTCTAATGATGCAGCTTATAAATTGCAGATGGCCTGTTTGTGAGACATAAAAATCGATTATAGTCTATAAAGATTGTAATGGTCTCACTGAAGGTTTGGAAACACTGTCTGTCATTAGAATTCATGAAGGGATATATTAGCCTTTCCCTCAGTAAAGATTTTATGTTCACCATTTGACAATGTGGAGGCCAGGTAGCCTAGCTTAGCCTGTAAGCAATTTCAACATAAGGTGGAGCTCAAGGAAGCTGAGGAGCTTCTGACAGAACTTCCATTGCCTGTAACAGCACTTCACCTAATATTTCCCATGGAAGCAGAGTATTTTCTTTTGTTTTCACTTTATCGTTGCTGAAGAAAGAATGAAGAGAATGATCTGTCCACCAGCACTGAAAACATCATAAAAGCATGGGCTAAACTGTGTTCCTAACCTGAGATAATTATGGAGGGATATAGTCAAGGTCTTCCAGCATCAGCTAAGGAAGAGAGGAAGCATGGCAGTGCATTGCATGCCTGAGCTCAGGAGAGAGGGAACACATTTATCCTTTTAACATTTGATCTCCTTGATTTTAACCTTTAATTACATCAGTGACTCTCTATATGAGAGGGGAATTGGAATCTGTTCTGAGATGTGAATTCTAAAACCTGTTTCTCTATAGGGATAAATAATTTATACATTCTTGCAATCCAGCAATTTAATGAGGCCTTATGCATGAAAACAAATTTGTAGCTCTTCTCAGCTACTGCAGAGTTATTCAGTAAAAATATCTGGAGTGAAAACATGCCGAAGTTGTATGCAGCTTCTGGGATCTCACTTGAATTTTAAAAAATGGTAATGCTGTGACAATTGTCTTCAGAGTAGTAAAATTACTGTTTGACTGCTATGAAGGTCTGGAGCCACCAACTGTGTGTTTAGTCTGTGCTTATCTATGGATCCTATACAATACAAGCCAAACCATTCTATATAATAATTTCTTAAGGAAAGGAAATTCAAAGGAAATTAACTAACATATAAGTGCAAGAGTTTAAAAGTGAAACAGGAATCAGCCTACAGGAGACACAGAAAGCCATATTTACCATTCACATCTTTTACACCATCTCTAGATGGTCCCTACAACTATACTATACTAATAAAAAATCCACTTCAAATAGCACTAACTTTTCTTTAACTTTGAAGCACAAACTTATTACAATATGCCTGCTGATTAAAACATGCTTACACATAACTAAACTGATTTTTTTTAATGAAGTGATTCATGATTAGAATATTAAGAATTTTAATGAAGTACTTCCACAGAAATGTGTCAGTTGAAAGAAATATGTCATCAAAGATAATCCTCATCTTAGTTTAGAAATGGAGAGTTGTATCCCTGCATCATCAATAGTTTAGTGGCTAGGCCATTTATCTCCAATGTCAGGTTTTTTTAATAAATGAAATATATATATGTGTGTATATATATATATAAAATTCTCTTTAGGATAAATTTTACCTAATTGGGCAAGTGCATCTCTTATCAACACATAAAAACATGAACATGTACAGAGATGAAAGGGATCTATTTTTCTTCTGGGTGAAAGCAAGCTGTAAAAGCCCATACATTTTTTGCTTGAAGTCAAGTTGAAGCCTTAGCTCCAGTTACAGAATATTGGAGACAAGATCCTTTAAATCTTAGTGTATTATTGGACATGTTCTTCTGACAAAGTCATATTCAAGGCATTTGGATCTCATTTTGGTATTTGTGAGGATGTCTTTTTCCAGAACTAGACCTATCAAGAAGTCACCTATGCCTGAGGTGACCTGTCTCTCCCAAAGATGATGAGTTTTCAATGAGCAGACAGTACCAGATCATGTGTATACTGGCTGCAAAGCCCTGTCTCCATTCCTAAGAGTCCTTATAGATTAATTCACAGTAGTGCTTTAACACCCTATTTCCATGTAGTCATAAAGCTAGAAAAGGAAAACAAACAAACAAACAAACCAACAACAAAAAAAAAAAACCCAGGAGAAAACAAAGCATCAAAGAATTGGTAGCCTCCTGTATAATTTTGTTTTGAAAATAATTTACATATGTCTTAGCCTTATGCAATAAGTATGTTTAAGCCAGTGTCTTTATCAATTAATGTCAGGATGTTTTAGAAATCACTTGTGTTGATGGGAAAGCTCCACAAAGTATATGGCCTAAGTCCTGTTAGCTATTAAACAGTGATTGTCCTTTACCATTTATGATTTGTGTAAGGCAAAGATTTGAAGCAATCATACATAAATGTGTGTCACATTTTCACATGAAATTACTGAAGTTTCAAAATCAATTGACCCTAAATAAATCTTTATGCTTTTTTTTTTTTTTTTTAATTATATGATGTCTGCCAAATCCTGGCCACATCACTTTTAATTGAAATGTATGAAAGCTTCTGGCAAGTAAAAAGGTAACCTTCTCATGTATTTGTCAGAAAGCAGAAAAGGAACTTCCTTCCCTTCTTCAGGACATCTATACTGACATTAAGATATGAAATGGCTGCCTTGTTTCAGTTGAGTTACTTGAATGAGGGATATAGTGCCCAAATGGCTTGGTCCTTCACAATCTCTCTGGGAGCCAGCAGGTATTAACGAAATAAGAACCTTATTGACCATTTAATATAAGCCTGGAGCTGTAGCTTATATTACCTAAAGATGACACACCCATTATATCATTGCATTCATTAGTTTTTCTGACCACTTTGGAACTGCTGCTTACTTACCTGCAAAGAAGAATTGGTTATTCCCTGCTTTTAAAGGTATTACATAGGCAGGTTTTCATTTTTGATTTATGTAGTATAGTTAAAGGAGCACTCAGATGTCTGCAGTACCTGAATAAGTTAGTGGTTTATCTTGTTATGTTACAAAGAATTTGGTATATTTATGGTATTTTAATATATATTTTTATAGCCACATTGGCTTAGGTTCTAACAATTTCTGTTCCATAACATTTTCCAACTGAAGAACTTGAGACATAAATCTTCCCAAAAAGCACACGTAATATACTTGGTTATTTTCCTTTAAATTAACGCAGAATTCTTTCTGTTGTAGCAGAACATTTATTGAGCTAAATCTTGTTTAGACAAGTACCTGAAAGATGCCAAAGTAATAAAAGGAAGAGTGTAGTGTATGATCACTGCTATTATGCTACAGAAATATTAATGCCTGTCCTCAATATCAGTGTGCCTTGAATGAAGATGCCACTTAGGATAATAACGTTTTAGAGCTCTAGTGAAAGAATTGATATTTAATTGTTTCTTGGTCAAAAAAGCATCAACAACATACCAATAAGCATGTGAAATCTCCATATTCTAGTGTTAATGGTTATCTTTAGTTCTGTGTCTAAACTTCCTAAATGGTGATAAGTGAATTAACAAATGCAAGGATGAGAAATGATTCAAGCACTCTGCTCTCAATATTAATTTTTCTAGATGCTAGCAGAAGTTGTATTACCAATAAAGGAAGAAGTGTCAAAGCATATTCTCACACCTTTATACCTTGACAGCCCAGAAGTGTTAGGAAGAGAGGGACAAGTGGCTACAGTGCCTTAACAGAGAGGAAAGAAGCCAAAATGACATTTCTTTGGCAAGTGGCTGCTAATTTCAATGCCTCCTTTTTTATTACCGATAATATCCTTTGAAAACTGAACAAAATAATGAATTCTTTATGGAGAGATTAGGGATGTCATTCTCATGGAAAGCTATTTTATGAGAAAATAAATTCAGTGCCAGACAAAAGACAAAAGAAAAAAAAAAGTTCACTTAATAAAGTTATTTTTTTAGTGATGTTAAATGGCACCCAAAGAAAGAGAAGATAATAGCTCCACTATTCACATGAAAAGTCCATATCCTTCATTTTGAGCAGAAGCAGATTTCTGTTTATCTTATTTCATTGTAGTTTCATACTGTATGTGGAAAAAGAGGCACAAGGATGCAAATGTGGCTGAGGACAAAAGTGGGAAAAGAACGGAATGAGTTTAAGAACACAGCAGAAATATTCAAAAAAAATAATACCAGGAAAGAGGAAAAAAAAAAAGGAATTCCATATGCCCAGAGAGCAAGAGTGTGAAAAGAGAATTGTAAAATGATGAAAGAAAAGGTATGGACTTGTGTGCTAAGGAAATTACAAAAAGAATGTAATAGAAGAGTACTAAAGCAAAACCATGTAAAATAGGGGAAAGTAATAAATAACATTACAAGTACAAGATTATCTCCCAAATAAATAGAACTTTCTCCATTAAGTTCAGTTTCAGCTACGCTTATTACTGACAGCCTGGTCTACAGTAGCAATTTCCCTGTGGCAATTAAAACAAAAATTATTGACCTGAAGTAGTTATAGCTGAGCTCTTTGCATCTCTGCAGCATCTAGGATGGGCCTGGCTTCGTGCTGTATGTCTCCCCACAAGACACATTAGTATCATCCCTAAATTAAAGTAGTCCCACAAGCCTGTGCTTCCACGAGCACAGACTTCCCTAGGAAGCAGCATCCTTAGCAACACTGGTATCCACGGCAGTATCTACCACGTATGAGTCTAAATGTGGAAGCTCTTTCCCTTTTCACAGTTTTTTGTCACTACGATCACGCTACCTGCCATCAGCCTCATTCACAAGCTGGAGTCGGAGCATGGACAGACGCACAGAGACACGGTCTGATGACGGCACAGCCCCTCTGCAAAGCCCCTGCTGCCCGGGTTGCTCTTTCAGGGTTCTCAGGTCAGCTAGCTCTGGGAACTGCTTGGTGGCAGGCGCAGAGCTCACTGCCCTGAACTGATGTTCCCAGGCACCAAATGGCAAGACTACATTATAGCCTGAACGTGGATTAACCTGGGTGCAGTGCTGTCAAAGAGGAAGCCATTTGAAGCCCTTTGCCGGGAAACAAACCCAACAAAACAACCTTTTCAAACGCTGTGCCAGAAAACTGTGCACCATCTTTAGCACGGCCAACAGCGGCGTTTTGGGGGTGTAACTGCACTGCAGGGTGGGGATGCAATCTCCAGGTGCATTTTTACCCCGATTCCCACGGCCCTGAGGGTCCAGCCTAGCTAGCAATAAACCTCGGGGGGAAATGGAGGCAAGGACGAAGGTAAAAGACAAAAAAGCACTCTTACTTCTTCAGGGACACAGTCCCACAATTTTAATGCAGAACCGACTCCACGGAGTCCAGGAGGCATTAGAGAGAGAGCCCCCGGGAAGGATAGATTTTAAGCCCTTGGCAAAGGAGGGCGGAGGGGAGGGTGTTTATTAGCCAATGTGGACTGACCCTGGGGGCGGTGAGGTGATAGGTGGTATCAGGTAGAGGGGATGCAAAGGTTCATGGGAAGGTACAGCAGACACTCCTGTGTGGACACATACAACAAAACACCCAGTGCAACACAACAAAGTGAACCACCTACCCAGTGCAATACAACACATTTTGACCAGTCCTGCACCAGACGATGGCTGACTGAGGCTGCTGTACATTTCAGAGCCTTTCTAGGAGCACGGGCGAGCCTTTTCATCCACAGAGCAGCCGGGAGGGCTGGGTGCGGCAGCCGCTGTACATGGGGGTCTGCAGCCAGCCGCAGCCTGTCTGTGAGGCTGTCAGCGTGTGCTGCTCCCCGGTGCGGGCTGTTTGAGTAGTGCTTAAGTAGACAAAAATATTTAACTTCTTTATACAAAGAAAAAATATATTTTATTCTTAAAATGGGAATGTTCTCAAGACCTTTTTTCTCAGTCTTTTTTCCCTTCCATTTGGATGAACTCTGGCTCCTTTCCTCTTGGTTATGGCTTTTGTTTCTTCTGCTCCTCTCCCCGTCTGTCCCTCAGCAGCTGTGCCCTCCTTCATCCACCAAAGCCCGTTTGCAGCTTTGCCATCCCGTCCACCCCACTGCAGCTGTTTGCCCGCGTTCCCAGGGCACTATTTTGGCTCCCCGTGCCTCTCCTTCGGCCACAGCAGCTGCCTGGCTCTGCCCTGCGGAGCCTCTGCCTCCTGCGGAACGGTGCGTGCCTTTTCCTCCCAGGACTCTGCCCTGGCTCGGAGCCGGGATGGTTTCTCCTCTGCCACTCCCCCTCTGCCTCCGGCTCCTTTCCTGGCCTCCCCTCATCCTCAGCAGCTGTTGCCTTCACCCCTCTGCAAGTTTGGCTCCAGACCCTTTCCCCACCCCGGCCAGCCCCAGCTGGGTCCTCATCCCCGTTCCCAGACTCCAGCAGCTTTCCCAGCCAGCTTCCAGCAGCTATTCCTGGACACCTGTCCTGCGCTGCCCTGAGCCCCGTTCCCCCTCTCTGAGAACACAGAGATGGGCCATGGCAGAAGTGCTGCTAAAGGGGAGACCTGTGGGACCCGCAGGAAAATACCTAATGTGCCGTGGGCAGCCTGGCCCTTGGGATTAGTAGAAACAGGCACAGTGCCTGTGTGGTGAAAAGAGCAGCCAGGACAGCTGTGGGATAAGTCAGGGCTCCCTGCAATTGCTTCTCAGCAGGCAGGACCTTCTCATGGTGTATAAATGGAAACCTGGGAAACACATTGCTGTCCCAGTTTTGGGCAGGAAGGAGGTTTGTGGCAGCTGCCTGTACTGCTGGGATGCCTGTGATGGGTGGAGAGTGGAGTGGCTGTGTGTGCACAGGTGTGGATGCTGCTGTGGGCTTTAACATTCTGTCTCTAAGCAAGCTGCTCATTATAGACCAAGAGACTGAACTATGAGAGAGGTGCCTTGCAGAAGGGACTTCCAGAAGCTCCTGTGACCAAGATCACATTTACAGATAGCATCAGTCTCCTTTTCTGACTCACTTGTTTACCTAGAGAGCTGTGTCGCGTTATTGTACCACCATAAGCTGTGAAAAAGGGTTGTGTGATCAGGGTGCTAGTTGGGGAACAGAACTGTACCTCAGGGTTCAGGGATGTCCTGACAGAAGCTCTTATGATGGCAGCAGCCTTGCACAGCTTCTGTCCTTCTTTCTCTGTTTCCTCAGGCACACCCTGGGATGAAGGAACCAGGAATTCACCCTGGCTGGCAGCTCACTCAGGTCCCCACTTCCAAAAGTGACATCAAAATGCAAATAAAGAAGTCAGGATTAGTCTAGCAGTTAGTATTTCAGACCTTCAGAAACCTTTTTTTTTTTTTTTTTTTTTTTTTTTATGTTGAAGAAGCACCACTCCATTTTCCTTACATGTCTAACAGCAGCAAATCACCTGGATATCCCTTGGTACTGCTTCAATGTACTCTATCTGCTACTAAAACCCGAAATTCTTCCCTCCACAGCCAAATGAGTGTATGTAGAAGGGAATACAGGTAACCTTGCCCCTGATAAGTAACAGCTGTGTTTATTAGCCAACACAGCCTTGCCCCTGATGAGTCACAGCTATAACCAATAAAGGTAAGTGTGATAAAAGGGAGTGAGTTGGCTGATGAGGGAGGGTTATGATGAAGAAGCAGGATCCTGGGGAGAGAGAATCACTGTTGTGAGGTCAGTCTGGCTCTGCAGTTAGAGCCTGTTGTTGGAACCAGCAGTCATAGTCTGGCTAGGTAAAAGCCTGCATTCATAGTCTGCAAGCTGATACCTGCAGTCATAGTTTAGCAGGAAATAACCAGCAGTCAGAGGCTGCAGGGGAAACCTACAGTAGGAGCTGCTGTAGCCAGAGTCAGTGATTGGTTGGAGTCAGGATGACTGAGCTGTAAAGAGGAATAATCAGGACTCTTTTTGTGCTGTGATAAACAAGAAGTCTGTGTTTTGGCTCATTTCTACCCTCTAACAAGAGGGCTGCTGCAACAAATGTAGGGTATTTATTTTGGAGGCACAGGACAAACTGCCATAGAAATGCTGCCGGGAAGAGAGATATCTATTTTGAATATAAAGAAAAAAAAATCCAGTGAGGTGGGATATGAACTAATGAGAGGCTTCAGCTCCATCCAGAAAGGATGAAAAAGCTTCTTACGTCATGATGCATTCAAGAGCTAAGCCAGCACATAATGAATGGTTATGTTTGGGGGACTCCCTGCAAATACTCAAGCTAGTTCGGATTTAAAATGCTAATTTAGGTGTTTGTGTTGCCTGACTTAAATATGTGAAAGACCTGATCCTGTCTCTAAAAGGAATTAAAGGTGCAAATGCATGATGGAACATTCAACTGTTTATCTCTACTTAGCTGTATTGGGGGGAGGGTGTTATGGTTTTTGTGCTGTGTTTTTTGTTGTGTTTTGGTGGGATTTTTTGATTTTTGGTTTGTTTGTTTGTTTTTTTCGGTGTGCATCTGCCTTTAATTACTTCATGGCTTCATTATCTGCTACTAGATGTACCCTGTGGGTAAGCAAAAAAGCCCTGCACTTATATGCAGACCTGTGTTTGCCATTCTGAAAAGCAAAATCCTTCAGAGAATGCAATCTGATTCTGCTGCAATGCAGTGACTGGCTGGGGTTAAAAGCCTTGCACACAATTCCTGCTAGCTGATCATTAATCTCCAGGAAAAGGCCCATGTCTTAATTGCTATTGTATAATTAGTAACTTCTTCAATCTAACCAGTGATAAGCTGAAATAGTTATGTGCTTACTCACCATCATTCTCTCTAAATGAGGATCTGGAAATACTGCTCAAAACAGTGTGTGACAGCAAAATTAAATTATTATTATTCCTTTAAAAAATATTAAGACCCGCACCATGAGTGCTCTATGGCCAACTCTGAAAATCCACAGAGCTGCCACAGATGACTGCAGCATAAGTGGCTAAACAAAGTAATCCCCAAAAGTGAAAATGTAAAGATGAGCAAAGTCTGTCAGGTTTCTTATATATCTAGGTTGTAAAGGAGCCTAAAATACCAGCCAGAAACTACCTCTTGATTTAAAGAATATGAAGCCAAAAGTAAGAAAAGAAAGACTTTAATACAAATGTGACCCTCAGGGCAGCCAAATGGAACTAAGCTTGAAGAAATTGATGTTGTTTCCTTAATATCCTTAATGTTTGATATTGGATTAATTGATAGCTCAATATCAGTGGTAAATTGATTTAAGTTCCCTGTGGTATTACTGTCTGTGTCTGGAAAAGGTTTCTGTCCTGAGGAAAATACTCTGTAGAAATGCAATTCAGAGGTAGAAACATTGAAATATTTGATTTTGATAATAGAAAATTGATTTCTATTAATAACTTTAAAAAAGTATTCTCAAAAATCTAAAATATCATGCAAGGCAATATAAACCAGAGGAAAACCAAGTTCGGATGAAGACTGTTTTAAAACTACTTTGGTTTTCTTAGAAATTTTCATCTAGGTGAACCTTTACTTTCTCAGAAAAAAAAATATTCTCAACCTTCATTTCCCCGAAAATAAATAGCATTCAGCTAGTTAGATTCTTGTCTTCAGTGTGATTGTGAAAAGATTTTAGAAAACTGACAGAGCTAGGTTGAATAATCAGCCATAAATAACAGTGAAATTGTACACAGGAAATTGAGTGACTGTTTTCTTCTCACTAACACAACTATAATTGGCAAAACAAAATTCATGAAAAGGAGATGAGCATCTGTTTTGCTTTAAGAGAGTCTCTTTCCTGGTGTAATTTTCCAGGATTTTTGCTGGCACATAAGACTATAGGATCAGACCTATCAACCAAAGAGTTGACGTAGTGTAGTTTTGTGTTTTGGCAGTGGTGTATATCTAATTTGGAGACTACTCTTCAAGCAGGGCTTAATCTTTTCTATTCTTTCATTTCCTTCTTTCTTTTCCTGCTTTTTGCCTATGTTACATGGTTAAAATGACAGAGGAGTTTAAACAATAAAACAAAAGTCCTCAACTGTCTCTGAGAAGAGCTTGAAAAATTCAGGTGAATCAGCAAGAGATATTTAAATAGTTCCTCATTTTATTCAACTGGAATATCATATGGCATACTTAATGTGCTGTCAGTGGATTTTTATAAATGTTTGTGTCCAAAATAGAGAGGTCAGAAGCTCTATCGCCCCAGTCAGAACCTTTTTTCTAATTATTTCATTTTCTTCTTATTTAATCCTCTAGACAGAAGCATCATTCAGCACTCAGTATTAACTCAAACATATTTCCCCTTTTCTTTGAGGCTTTGCAGAAGTTTCTTGGAGCTTAATACAGGCTTTCCTTCTTGCAGTGTAGTGGTTTCATGTTCACCTGTGTCTGCCAAATTTAGTGTAGTGGTTTGAGTGTCTTCTCTGCTGTGAGATAGGATTAGGAGAAAAAAAAACAAAACAGGCCCAAACTTAGAGTACAATGATAGATTTATTAACACACACCAAAAGAAGGAAAAAGAGAATCAAAATGAAACTTTCAAAACACTCTTCCTCCCCCACAAACTGTTCACTTTCCCACAAACAACATAAAGAGACAAAATGTGATTTTCACCCAGTTTCACCATTTAAAAATCTTTCAGTTCTTTAGGAGAGGAGTCTCTCTTAGAGTCCCATGGAGACATCACCACAAGAGACTGTCCTCTGGTGGCTCCCATGTCATGCATCTGCAGCCACCTCAAAGAACTGCAAAATTGTGAAATCCCACCCATTAGCAGTCTTTCCCATGGCTTCATATGGGCCTCTCAGCTTATTAGGTGTACCATTTAAGGATGGCCCTTTTAGTATAAAACAAAGGTTTTCTTCTTCCATCTCCAAAATCATCTTCATTTCAAAAACTAGAGATCTCCTTTTTCCCTAGGAGCCAAGGGCTTCAATGCACAACTTTTAACTAGAGCCATGCATTCCCCCAAGCAGCATTCATATGTTGCAGGAAACAGTCCATTCTCCATGGTTTCACAAGAGAAGTCCAGCCAACTAGGCAAGTCCTCACTCCTTAGTCCCACTTGGGACTTTCAGTTGCTCTTCACTGACTTCATGCTGTGTCTTCTCTACATTCCCTGTCCCTTTTCTTCTTGCTCGCAGAAGGATTAGTACTCCAGAAGTTTCATTTTGTGTCAGAAAAGAGTTAAATCTTACCCAGGCCTGTGGTGGTCATGTGATAGGTGGCAGCCGATGGGATTTCAAAGCCATGCCCATGGGGGAAGAGAACTCAGGCCAGGGATCTCAGAGTGGCCTGGTTGGTGGATGTCTCCTGCCCACCCCTCGGTGACAACTGGGGCAGGCCTGGCCCAGCCGGGCCTGTAGCTGCTATCAGGCACCTGGTGGACGTCCCCCTCAGCTCGGCTGGAGGGTTAGCCTTTAAAGTTGGCTGGATATTAGTAGCTGCAGCCTCCCCTTCCCCTGCCAGCAGCTGATGGGGCCCAGGGGCACCACTGTGCCAGGGCTGGCTCCCCCCCAACAGGGAGGAGCAGCAGGGCCTGACTGGCCTGGGCTGCTCTACAGAGTGGCTGCTGGGCACCATTGTTCCCTGCTCCTCTGGCTGGAAGGAAAAGGAAACTTCCCAGCCTTCTCCTGATTTTTAAGTCTGTGTGTTTCTAGATGTGTGTCACCTTTCTAATTGGTCAATCAGACTGGCAGTTCTAAAGTCATTAACTAATTGGCTCTTGCTATCTGTGCTAAGCCAGCACATGCAGTAATTTTCAATTTTCCATAATATCCTTTTTTAAAATTTTTACTTTATTTTGAGTTTTGCTTGTTTCCCATGACCTTAAAAATTAAGATTTTAAACATTTTTTAGGTTTGGAAAGGCACTTTTCTAACTAATTCTACCAAGCATGATAAAGCCCTGATCTCTGTGGAAACTTCAGCTGCTGTTTTATAGTATTTAAAAGTGGACTCTAGAATTTCTACAGTTACTTTCTCTATTCTCATCACTTTGAAAAAACGTATTTGATGAACAACAGTGATAAAGGCAAGTCCTAGAACAGCAGACAAATATGATATTAGAGAGAAAATATGATCTGTCTTTAAGTTCAAGATGTTGAATTTAAATGTTGTTCCCATCATTTTAAATGGCCCATAAGACTAATGGAAAACAAATGAAAAAGGAGGCATTACATAGAGAAAACAAGAAAAAATGAAAAGGAGGGTTCTGGGTACTGGTTCTTTCCGATGAAATTCCTTGAAATTTATTTAACATTTATTCTTTAGTGCTTTGATTGCTCTTAGCCATTTCAGATCAGCCTAAACCTGTATCATGTAATAATTTAGGCAGTACAAATGTAATGCAGGTATGCATACAAAACCAAAATTTGGGGGTTTGCCTTACACCCATGTTATGGGGATTCATGCTGGCATGGGAACGTTTCACTTCTACAAGCAAATTCAGAAGCTTTAGAATAATTGAAGGAATTTCTTGACACATTATTAAAGCAAAATGACAGAAAATGTGGAAAATCAGAAATAAAGAATGCATTTCCAGACATTTTCCCAATAAAACATACTATGCTTCTTCATGTATTGTAGCTGATTAATATCTCATACTTTTTTTTCCAAAGTTTTTATGTATGATCCTTTACTGTGAGTAAAATGTCGGTAATGATCAGGTTTTTGAGCTATTAGGAGAAATGTAATAGACAAAAAGAGTCTTGAACAGTCATAAAAGTTTCAGAAAGGGATACTGCAGTCATATTTTTCCTTAGAGAAATGTGTTTAGTTAAAAATAGTCTTAATACATCTGTTTATTTCACCTTGGAGACAGAAAGTTGCAGTGGTTGCTTCATAGGTAACTCACTTCTTTGAATCAATGTATTTAAAGAGGTGAAAACCACCAGCGGATGAGGGAATCAGGGTTGAGAAAAAGGTGGCTGTGAATGAAAGCCTTATCAATAAGTTACTTGTGGAAGGGAGAAAGTAATTGATGATTTGCACCTATCTGCTTAGCTTGTTTCCTCTTTGCCATCTCGGTTTCTCTCTCTTTTATTTTACTGAATGTTTTTTGTGGGTAAAATTTAAATTAGATGTTAATGATTGTTGCAGAGAAGAATTGGCTGTGTGGAGGAAAGCAAAGAATCTCTTGCAGGGATAATAAAAAGGTAAACTGTTCTAATTTGAGAAAACAATAATTGGCAAGCAGGCTGGTGTTTGGTAACACTGTTTTCAGAAAGACTCTATCAGAAATATTTCACTGCAAATGTTATGAAAAAACAGTGAAGTGCCACACAGTCCAGGCCTGAACCCTTTTCTGTATCTCTGGAAAGAAATTCTGTCAGGTCTCAGAGAGTTTCACAAATCTGCCCACCAAGGACCATAGAGTACAAAGAAAGCAGTGAAGTGTGTCCTTGTATTTTCCTGAGTGTAGATCTACTACCAAGAGCACTGGTAGGTAACCTGCTTTTGCTAAATTATCAAAATTTGTGATGATAACCAAAGTTACAAATTGTCATCAGAAGAGAAACATACAAGGAGGCAGGTGTGAAGCAGTTTAGAGAAGAGAGCAATTTAGAGAAACAGTTTAGAGAGCAGTTTAGAGAAGCTTGAGCACTTAATGGCATTTCATATTTTTCGATGTACTACTTTCTTGCTATTCATTTTCCTCTCTTATCCAGAATACAGAAGAGGTCTGGAATTCACTACACAAACCATCATAATGTACTTAATTTGAGTCATTCCTCCTTACATTTATATTATATCCAGAACTGTCCTTATTTTCAAACATTAGTATTCTTCAAAGAAATCTGTCTGATCACAGTGAGTGACTGACTGGGATTAATGGCTCTTGGCACAGCTCCGCCTAGCTGGTCATTAGTCTGCAGGAAATGCCCAGTGCCTTAATTGTTATGGCTTAATTAGCAACCTCTGCTATCGAAGCAAGTGCCATATGACCTGAAATAGCAACATACACAGCAAAAGTTATTTTCTCTAAATGTTTGAGCTATGCCATAGGCAGGTCTTGTGCAAGTGAAACAAAGCACGGGAAGTTCATATATACTCAAATAACATGGGTTATGCCACTAAAATAGCATTCTGCTCATATGATAGTTGACAAATGTGTTTTCTTAGATTCCTGGGATGGCACTAGTTTAAATCAGTGACTAACCAGAAGCCTAAAATTTTAAATGAGAAAGCCTGTGTTGGCCTTATTCCTCACACAATTTAGTGTTCCACACTTTTAATCAATGCTTCCATTATATTTTCAGTCTGACAGTGGTTAGCCTTGGCTTTAATCACTGCAGAGTCTGTGTGAATGCACAAAAACAAACCCAGAGCACATTCCTACACCATTAACATGCATTTTTGCTTAATTCCTGGGTCATGAGAATCTGTTCTCTGCACCCTTGGCCATTCATTTCGCCTCTGTTGTGCTTTGTTTTCTTTTCCCATCCTTTGCCTACTTTCAAATTGCACATTTTGATTGTGATCCCTTCTAACAGTAATTAACTCTTCTGAGTGCATGTGTGGTACTTACTCCACGCTGGAGCGTTACATACTCCTGGAGTTCCAGAAGTTACACACCCCTGGAATATAATGTAGAGAGGCTGTGCAGCACACTGATAAAGGAACTTTTAAAACTTGAAAGTAGATTTGCATCCTTGCAATGGACTTCATAGAAAAATAGAGAAATTATTTATTTGTTGAATGTAGAATACAAATATGAAAGTTTTGTTAATGTATCAGTTTTCATTTTCTAAAAATTCATATTTCTTGCAGGTAAAATCTCAACTCATTTGATACTTTCCATGTGAAAAAGTAGGGAACATTCTACAGGTATAACCTTGACTAGTTTGGTTTTTGTCTAAAACTATTTATAGTAAGTGTCCATCATCAGTATAACTCATATTATATATATTGGGAAACAAGCAAAACTCATAATATGGAATTCAATGGAAATAGTTCCAGTGACATACAAGGGCTCAGATTCATACAGATAATTTTGCAAATATAATAGTTATGGACACTCTTTTCAAAAAGAAAATTAGATTACTTGTGTTACAAGCTGGAGAAACTCCATAAATGTGGATGGTTCAGCATATGTAGAGTTTGAGTCCTGTTTCTGTAATAATTTTTCACACTTTTTTTTAACTCATCAAATGGCAGCCCAGCTGTTCTACTTTACTCCATAATACCACTATAAGTCCAGCTGTCCTAACCCACAGACACCAGTACCAATGCCCATCTGCTTGTAGTAGCTGAAAAAAATGGGGTCAGAAGAAATAGAAATCTTAACAAGCTCATTTTAGCTGCACCACTTGATTTTGTGAGTTTCTGAAAATTTTAACTACATAGAGATATTATATGTTTGTCTACCTTTAGTCCCTCATGATAGTAACAGAAAAACTCTTTATCTCCTAAAGTGGGAGCAAGTGTTGCCCTAAGCATGTACTGAGCCATTTAGCAGCTGTGCATAATTTGTTTTAGTTCAAACTATAGGCAAGATATCAGCTAAGCTGAACTTGAGGACTTTTGTTGCTAACTGGCCTTCAAAATCTGTTTTTCTTTTACTTATCTATTCATTTACAGGTTTAAAAAAGTTCTGTTTACTTTAACTAAAGAAGTACCGAAAATACTCTATATAAATGTTACTAAAAACTGAGCCTGTCTGAGCCTGTTCTTAAGTCTACATAAAACTTGTGCTAACTTAAAAAGAAAGCTAACAAAATCCAATTCATCTCAGAGCTGAGGAGACAGATACCTAGTGGTAGATACCTAGGTTTGGTCCAGACCAACAAACATTAGAGAAAACTTATTGGAGAATAAAACCCTGTAGCATTTATTGGAGAATATGTGACAAAAATGCTTTCATAACTTACCATACTCTATGAATGCCATGGAAGTGTTTCCTTTAAATACTTGGCAAACAATGCTGGTATCCATTCAAAAGATTGTTCCACTCAGAGAATTTCATCTTGTAAGCACTCATGGAAAGAACAGCCAGCAATACAATGCCTTCTCTGCAGTTCTCCTTGACTACATTAATGTAGTCAAGAAAGGAGCTTGAAATGCAGAAGAAATGAACAGCTGGTATTAAAACAACAATTAGAAAGGTCATCTTGTCAGTAGAGCAGAAGTTTATGGTTATTATGTGCTTGTACTTGTTAGTTTTCTGGTTTGTGGCTCTAAGCAAAACTCTTTTGCAGTTTGAAGCAAAGTTCTACAATCTTAAATAGATTTGCAGCCTTAAATGGGATTCACATGATAGACAAAATCATCTCTTCTCCAGTCTGTGTGTGAACTGCTGTGCTATTTTTTCTGTGACTGAATAAATTGTCCTATAGGGACTGGACAAGTCTTGTTACTTAAATAGGTTCCCTGGCCTCAGTGACACAATCTGCAGGAGTTCAAGTCTTTAAAAAAAAATAAATACATTACGCATAAGATAGTGAAGTGATGTATATGTGCATAAATATGCACCTAATTAGTAATATGGGCCTTTTTAGTAAGGGAATATAGATGCAGCTGAGCAAATAGATAATGGTTTACTTAAGTCTGTTTGCAGCTGTGGTGAATTGTCTCCTAACTGTGTTATTTCATCTTGTTGCCTGCACAGTGTATTGAAGAGAATCTTATTTCTGCTCTAGTAATTGCTAAATTTTCAGAGCACTACTGTTAGATTCTTTGTTCTGTCAGATATCAAAAATTTAAATTCAGAGTGTCAATGTCTTTAAAATATGTATTTGTAAATCTTAGTCTTATTGCAATAGAATTTAGATGTTACCTTGATGTCCTCTTTGTTTGGGGTTTGTAGAAGCCAAAAGTGGAAGATTATCCTAGTGGCATTTCTCTTACATATGAATTTGGTATTTAGCTTATATCTCTATGTTTACAATATATCTGAAGTTCAGTGAAATTACATTTAAGGAGCTCTGCAGAGCAGCTTAAACTTTTTCATCAGAATATTGATACTTTCCTCTCTGAAGATGCACAAACTGCAACAAGGTTCTACATAATTTTTGATATTTTCAATATCCTGTGTAAATGAATTGGTGGAAATGGGGTTGTCATCATGACACATAGAAAAAAATTCCCATGTCCAGTTATACTATTTTTATGCCTGGGGCTTTTTTTGTGGTCAGAAATGTAGATAGTTCTCACTTTTCAAGATACTACCTTATAGAGTAGGGTTCAGGGGGTGAAAAAAGCCACTGTCCAATTTTGTTAGAATTACCAATATCAACTCACTATAAACAAGCAAATATTTGTACAAGCATAGAGTGCAGCTGATCAATACAATATTTCATCAATACTTCTGCCTGTAGCTACACAGCTTACATTTTGCAGAAAAGTGGTTTAGGATTCATTTTTAGTTGTGGTTAATTTTTTTGCCAAAAAAAAGGCAAAGAAAAATTCTGCATTTCTGATCAGGCAACCATTCTTTATGCATCTATCCTTCAAGGAGAATATTAAGGATGAATGGTGTATTTTCTGCTTTGCATTTGTTGCTTCTGTCAGATCAGCCTTGCTTCTCATTCAGATTAAATTCACACAAAAGCATCTGTCAGTTATTCTCTTTCACTTCATCAGTGTTGTGATATTTCTTGAAGTTATAACAACTTCTGCAAATTAGTCTGCTTTTTAGGAAACCATATACTTGAATGGCACTTGAAAATAGAGGCAATTTTTTCTTTTCTCTTTCTAAATTCTCCTTGTTCCATTGCAACATTGCATACTAGGGCAATACTGTGTAGTTCTTACATAGACAGAGAAAATAAGGCTTTGCCTATCTAAAAATTGTTTCTAGAATCATAAAGTAATGTTAAATGTACATAAGTTCTTATCCAAAATATCTTAAAGGACATCTGGCTACAACACTGGAGAAGAACTGAGATAAAGTTTTTTTCATGTATTTTCTCTCAAATCAAATACAAATAAATTTGCCAGGAAACAATGAGAAAAATAAAAGCCTAAAATAAAACTCATGGCTTAAGATCAGACATGTAAAATATAGCAATGGAACAAACCTTTTTTCCAACTATGAGTTAGGTTTTTTGCAAGTGGATCCAAAGAGTGTAGGCATGCATTTTGCTGGCTGATGCAGATGGATTGTCAAAATGCATTGTGGCAGTTCAACTGATTAGAGATCTAACAAATTTTTCTACAAACACAAGCACAAGACATTCTTGAAAATGCTTTTCCAAAAATGCGTGACTGATATTCAAAGATTTTGTAACTACTTACCATTTTTATAAGACTTCTAGAATATCAGGTAAAAACTTTTTTTCCCCCATCAGCAGGATTTAATTTTTAAAGATAACAACTGGACCAGACTAATTCCTTATGTACCAGATAGAGTGGTAACTGACCCTATAACTTTGTAGATATTACACAGTGTGTATAAGTGAATCATAAATTCGTGGTTACCTTATTTGGAAAAAACAGCAAAGCTATAATTACTTAGAAAATCTGAACAAGTCTTATGTATAAACTAAAAACAATATATATCATCTGTAGCACTCTACTGCACACTTTATATTATTTAATGGATCCTTGGCATTACTTTGTATGACAAATAGTAATGCAGAACTTTCCAGTGTTCTCAATACACTACACTTGCACCTCTTGCTATCTTCTTAGTCACCATTTAAAGTTTGGAGTGCATTAAAAAGAATTTCTAACGTTGTCATTTCTATCATATGTCACAACTTCTAAAAATGTTCAGTATTGTGGTTTTTGCAATTGCATATCTAGTTGTAGGTCTTAGACTACTGTGGATGTTCTACTACATAATTTGATTTTTTTTTCTCCCCTGTAGTTCATAAGCTATGTTCAAGTTGATCCCTTGTGTCATTCTTGCCATAGACACTGAACAGAGATAAGTGTAGAAACTGCAAGTCCACCTCTCTTATTCAGTTTTTATCGCTAAATTTTGAAGCTTATTCTTTTATTTGCAGCGATGGCATTAAAAAAAAAAAAACAAAAAAAAAAACAAAAACAAAACAAAAAAAAAACCTCCAGCTATACTTCTTAATGGTTTAGTTAAGACAATGTCCAAAGAGTTTTATGAACTTACCCAAATCATGTCGAAATCAGGAAATTGTTGAAGGTTTGCATTTTACTTTTCTGGTTTCTCACTGAATGCTACTTTCACCTTGAGTGAAAAACGAGGTATAGTTATATTAATTGGGTTTTAATTTTGGTTAAATTGGTTTAATTCTGGTTTTAGCTGATGAATGCTGCCATCATATATTGGTGAATGGATGAAAGGCTTAAGAGAAAAAAAATCTTAATGATGCATCCATCTTTCCTGCAGTGTTTTACCAAGCTTTAGCCAATTGATATCTATGCACAAGCTGCTCTTGTAAACAGAGCAGTGGGAATGGCACAGTTGTCAAATGATGTGAGGCAAGGTGAAGTGGATGTCATTTCTACACTTTATGTCATGGTATCTTATTAGATCCTCAGTGGCTTTCTACAAACATTAAATTGGTCAGAATGTTCTTCTTCTGCTGTAGAACAAGAAAGTTTAGAAAGAAATTAATTTGTGGATGTCATGCTGACTGGTAATAAAATAGACTATTTTAATTACATCCTGGGATGATGTAGACTATTAAACAAAAATGTTAACATCTTCCTAGCAACGGGAGCTGGAACATGTACAAATAAATGTTAGCTCTTGATCATGGAGACTCTTGGCTATTAAGGTTGTCTATAACTTTATGACCAAATCACTGAGGTCTGTGAATCATTGCTTTTAAGACACCCTGAGTTGTCATGTATGGATTTACTCACGAAAGTTTTAACTCCTGAGATATAAGTTCAAGAATTGTATGGAATATTGAAGAAAATAGTTTTGCTAGCTAACATTAAAAGTGAGAAAGGCACAGTTGGGAAGCTGACACAGATATTTTCATGTGATGATGAATCTAACTCTTTCAGTTCTGCAGCTCATGATATTATCTGTTGAAAACCTCATAAAATTGAAATAATTAAATTTTACAGACAATATTCATTATTTAGTAATAGCGTGCATAAGACCAAAGTCTGTCTGATGTTAACAGTAAATCTGATGTAAATGATCACATTTTGTTCGTTACAAGTCAAATTATGAATGTTTTTAACCAAATAAGTGGAATGGATTTGTAATAGAACTAAATTTCTGATCTTACTTGCTGTGGATTTTCAAAAAAAAAAATCTCCTCCCTACAGAATAACCCAAAATATAGAAGGAGCCTGATTCTGATCTCAAAATAATTTTGTATACTTAAAGAATACTTAAAATAATATTTAAAAAGCAATAAATCTTATACCCCTCCAGTATAATATAAATTAAAATGAATCCATCCTTATCTCATATCAATTGGCATGGATCTGTTTATTTTAGTGAAGCAATACAATATTAAATCAGATGTGGTCTTTGAATACAAGGAAATCTCAACTGTTTAATTTAGTTATTGTGCTAGTTTAAAATAAGCAACCAGATACTGTCTTTATGAGATGGTGATACAATTTCTTTTCAATGAGTTCTAATAAATGCCATATCTACAGGAAGATGGAGCTTTTCCCCAGATGCAGCATGTTAGTTGTCCTATATATCATAGAATCATGGAATATCCTAAACTAGAGGAGATGCACAAGAATCATTGGCCTTGCACAGGACAACCCAAAAGTCACACTGTGTGCCTGAGAGCACTGTTCAAACAGTTCTTGGACTCTGTCAGGCTTGATGCTGTGACATTGCCCTTGGGAACCTGTTCCAGTGCCCAGCCACCCTCTGGATGAAAAAAAATTCCTAATCTCCAATCTAAACTTCCCCTGACACAACTTCATGCCATCCCCTTGGGTCCTGTCACTGGTCACCACAGAGAAGAGATCAGCGTCTGCTCCTCACCTTCCTCTTGTGAGAAAAGCTTTAGGACCATGATAAAGTTTTTCCTTCAGTCTCCTCTTCTTCTGGCTGAACAGACCAAATGATCCCAGCTGCTCATCATAAGGTTTCCCCTCAAGGACCTTCACTATCTCCATGGCCCTCCTTTGGATGCTCTCCAAGAGCTTTATATCCTACTTTTATGGTGGCACTTTGTTCTATAAGTGAGACCTCTTTTAAAAAGTCATAGAATTATAGAATAGTTTTGGTCAAAGGAGACCTTTAAATCACCCTGCTGTGGACACCTTCCACTCAACTGGCTTACTCAGAGCCCCATCTAGCCTAGCCTAGAACACTTCCAGGGATGGGGGAGCCATGACTTATCTGGGAAACCAGTTCCATTTCCTGACCACCATCATGGTAAAGAATTTCTTCCTAATATCTAATCTAAACCTACTCAGTTTAAAGCCTTTCCTGCTTGCAGGAAAATCCCTCTCTGGCTCTCTTGTAGTCCCCCTTTAGGTACTGCTAGGCCTCAGTGGGATCACAGTAGAACCTCCTCTTGTACAGGCTTAAAAATCCAACTTCACTCAGTCTTTTCAGTGTCTTCAAAAAGTTCTTTAAGTGTTTATCTGGCTTGCCTCTCTGGTTATATATTATTTTGTGAATCACAGAGCTGCCTTCAACTGAACACAAATATTTCCCTGACCCAATATATTTGTGCTGGCAGAAACTTGGCATGAGAAGCAGCCAAAAATATAGAAAGGTCCTGTAATTTTTACAGCCATAAACACAGGTAACAGGTAGATCACCCCCATCTCTTCTTCCTTTTTGTTCCGTATTTACAGTGCCTTCACCATTGCAGATATAATAGATTTTACTTCATGAACTAATTTAGTAATAAAATCAAGCCCCAAGTGAACATGCAGAACAGACAGAAAAGTCTAAAAATGTAAAACAAACATCAGAGATTTGTTGTCACAGGCAAAATGGGCTGAATATTGAAGCAGATTATGAAATGTGGTCATTTCTTCTTTGTATGTAAAGATATATGTAAAATAATAATTTACTGTGTAATTAAGAATTGTAAATGAAATAGTGATAGAACCTGTACTTTCAGGGGGACACTATGAAGAGTGAAATAATCTTTTTATGGCTTTAGCAGAACCTGGAAAATCTCAACACATGCTGCAGGGGTGATATGTGTTTGAGGAGGTAAAATATTGAGAAAGACTAGATATTATTAATAGGATATAGTGTTTGAATAGCTGGAAAAACATTTTTCCATTGTTGAAGATGGATGGAAATGTTGGTTATACTGTTTGACTAATGAAAGTTTTGGAGGCTGGAAGATGAAAGAGTACCTGGTGAGGTAAAATGTTCTCTGGCATATGGAGACTCAAGAATGGTATCTATGAATGTTTGTTTAGGGCATCTGCAATAGTTCGCTGATGGGAAAAAAAAAGTGGTAAATTAGGCCATTGCCAGATTGTTTCTCTGATATGTTAGTGAGGTGGCTGAAAGATTTTTGTTTTACTAGCCAAGTCGGAGCATTCACAGAAAAAGACTCAGAATGCAGGCTATTAAGTATCGTAAATTACCTGAGGCATATCTATAATCACTTGGCTAAGATAAGGTATAGATGAGTTTTATCAGATTTTAGCCATTACAGATAATTCTGTGTCAGAAGGTACCGTGGAATAATATTTCTGACCTAGAAATCTATGGAAGAAGATTTAAGTTAAGGCTGTGATACACCTCAGTAGAAATGAGGACCCAAATTTATGCATTTCAATCATATTTCTTCACTGGTATGAAACCTGGGAGTGCAGAAGTGGCAATAGAAGCAGAAATAAATGCAGTCCTACTGAGCTTGAAATTAATTATTCAAGGGTGGCAAGTTTGTCAGTTTTACAGCACACCTTCCAGAAGTGTTTACAATGCTATTAGAGTTATATAAAGAGAAACTTGTGATTTTAAAGGGTGCTGAGTTACATTTTGCCCTCAGTGAAGTTGAGCAATCAATTGCCAATACAGACACATTGCACAGTGCAATGTGAAATCAAAAATTGGTTGGACACATCCACCAGTGTCCAAGCAGAAGAGTTGTTGATCAACATGTGGAACAGCTGTTAGGAAGGGAGCACACTGTCTCAGAAAAGTCTGGCAGTTCTTCTTGGTAAAATTGCTTTTCACAAGTGAGTGTGAGGAGAGTTGCATTAGAATCTATTAGTGTGGGCTTTTAGAAAATCATGGGATGGAATAAAAATAAACCCCTTAACTTTTGCTGCATATTAATAGTGTTCCAAAGTGACACTGTGATCAAATAAGAGATTCTCTGTAAAAAAGGAAAAGCTGAAAGTATGACAATTGATAGACATATGACATGACCAGAGTTACTCAGCAAAAACAATTGAAAGTTTTGTTGGGTTTCTTTTTCTTGCTAAATTGAGAGAGTTCTGTTCATTCTTCAAGAAAAGAAAAAGAATCAATTATCTAATTCTTTAATGTGATCGCTTTGGGAAAGTCACTGAAATTACTTAAGCACTGGTTTAAAAATAGAAGACTTAATCTATTGAAAATGCTTTGTTTGAAGGAGCTTTTCTAAAATACCCCACCTACTCAGAAATTGGTGACATAAATAAAAGCATTTTATGATTTTTTTTGTTTTGGCGTGAAAAAAATAGTGCAACACATTTTCTTGTGGTGTAGAAATGCATCTATTATGCTGTAACTAGATTGACACATTCTGGTCACCATAGACATAGTGTGGTCTCTTGGAAAGTTGTTGAAATATTTATTCGAAGCAAACCTGAAAATTATAAAAGTTGGAAGTGTCAATATTCAAATAGGATTTTAATCATGAACTGTGAAATTATATCAACAATTAAATCAGGAGGACAAAGCAGAAAACAAAGCACATCATGGATGTTGAAGCAGGAAAGTGATGCCTTGTTATGTAATTATAGGCCAGTTGAAGGCATAAGATTCTCTTCAGTACTAATTGTCTGGTATCATCATATAACAAATAGTAAAATCCAACGGATTTGTTTTATTATCTAAGCATTAAGCTTAAAAAAGTAATATTTACTGTTCTGTTTTATTGTCACAAAAGGGGCTGGTAGGTTTTTAGAAAGAGTAAAAGTAGCAATGCTGACACCTATCAGTGTAGTCTGGCAATTTTTCTGATGTTATCTAGATTGTTCCCAACTGCACAGCAGTATAGACAGTAATCTGAGTTATGCAGGCAAACCTTCTTGCATTAGTCGTTGATATCTGTGTTATATTTGTGTATTTCCTGTGGGAGCACAGTTGTATTGTGATGATTTAAGCAAAAATAGTGTCTGGTGTATACTGAATATAAATCCAGAAGAAATGTAGGCAGGTGAATGCCTACATCTTAATTACTTCTGCAGTTAAATGTCTCCCTTTCTTTTCTCAAGCACAAAGTGCACCATTTTTTAATTCTCATTTTCATGTGAGAATGTTAATAAGTGAATGACTCAAGATTCCCAAACTGTAGAAACTTGAAGAGAAAAAGAAAAAGGTCCTGTATTTTAGTTACCAATTTTATTTTTGGGAATTTGTAGTAACTAGCTAAATGATATTTCTTTGTACTCCTATATTTTATTTTCTTTCTTCTATTCTTTTACAAGTCAAAATATCTATGGTGTATGTCATCAATTTAAAAAAGTCTTTAATTTTTGAGAGCACTTTCAGAGATTAAAAAAAAAAAAAAAACACAAAAAGGAAAGAATTTTACCTTCAGATAACGTTAGAATATATCAGCAGTTACTTGGCAGACTTTTTAATTTTAAAAGATCACCTGCTTTATATAAATGGTAATATGAGGTAAACAGGATAGAATGAGTTGCCTGAAAAATAAAAAATTTTATTTAAGAAGGTATATGAAAATATACTCCAGTTCATCAACTTTCTTTGTTGATCTCAGTTCTCTTCTCAAACTTTTCGATAGCATTAAAGTATAGAAGCTTGGAAAAAGATAAATTTTCCTCATAAGTAAATGGAAGAGGCTACACTTGGCAGTTCTGGCCTACACACTTCAAAGTCTCTTAAGTACAAAGGAAATTTAGAAAATACTGCATAAGAATGTTTTCAACAGGTCTTTAGGGAAGCAAGTGCTATTTATTTGGAAAATACTTGTATCAATTGGATTGATAAATTACCATGGCCAAAAAGTAAACCCTTGTACAACTAAATGTAGCATTTGTAGAAGACTTGATCCTCTTGGTGTAATTTCATTGAGTTGAAAGGAGCAGAGCTTGTTAGATACTTCTTAACAAGGCAGTTTTTATTAATAAGGGCGCTGAGTTAAGTGGAAGTGGATGTTACGCAGATGTATCTTAAAAATCAGGGATCTGCAGAAATCAGGCTAGAAAAAGTTTAATTCTTTTGTGCAGGTAAAAATGAAATATTTAAACTACCTATCTACTTGTGGGGACTTATTTTACTTTTTTTCCCCTTCATTTTTCAGAAAGTCATAATTATAAAAAGCCTTTTATGGGTGATGGTCTGAGTTAGTATATTTCCTTAGCTATTCATTAGTTCTGATAACCATTTACTGGCAAGTGAACATTTTCTCCACACTTTACAGTGTTTCCTTTGTATTCACTACTCTTTTGTTTGTTTGTTTTGTGGGTTTTGTTTGTTTTGGTTTTGGTTTTTTTAATATTCTATGCTGAGATTCTCAAAATAACCACTACTGAGCAACAGTTCAGGAATTAGCATAATGGCCTTCACATGATTCCTGTCTGTGTGATGCATCTCAACAGGGAGCTGTGAACTCTCTCTGCATCATAGGAAACTCTGTCTGGCATCATCTTTTCCCATTATCAGCTTTAATTTTTCCTTATGATATGCAGTGGCACACTTTAAGGAGTCATTTCCATTGCTGTCAGTGCTTCTAGTTTTATGTTCAAAGCCAGGTGCAACCCCCACTAAGGTCAATGAAAAATACCCTTTGAATTCAGTGCTCCGTATATGAGATTATTTATGTCTTGAATTTTTTTTTTGTAAAATAATACCTAAAGTTAACTTGTTTATAAGTATTTTCCGTTATCTTTATTCTCCTCAGTAATGGCAGTAAGTGGTAAGTATTTTGGGCTTAAGCCAGCGGGAGAGATATGGATTCTGTTCTTCTATATAACCAGCAGTAAAAATCATGTTGGAAATGAGAGACAATATTTCATTAATGAATTTGCACAGATGAAATGGAAACTTTTAATTGTTTTTAAATATGTGGTTCAAGATGTATATTTTAAAAGAAAGAAAGATAGCAAAATGTAGGAAAACTCCTTTTGCTTCCAGGTTTTGATGTATAAGCTTAAGTAGCCATCTAAATGTGAAATGATCCTACACCAGTTATAGAATTTCTGTATTCAGAGTATTGTGAGCACTAGATAATTCTAATCATGTTTCAAAGTAATTATTTGTTGTTGAAAATCTATTATGAAGTGCAAAAAATTAATAATAGATTAATCAGTCCATAAGGAAAACAATTTTTTTTCTTTGGTTAATTATTCCTAGGTTTTACATAGTACCTTATGTAACAGAATAAGAGACGTGTCATACATATATATAGAGGTAAATAGGTATATATAAAGGAACACAGTGCAGTGTGAGTTTCATTGAAAATACAATGCTATATGTTCTTTCACATGGTATAAAATGCCATCACCTTAGCTAAGTTTTGCTAATTGTCTGTATATTCCTGGAAATTTAGCTACAGCTGTAGCTAGATCAGACTTGAATGGAAGCACAAGTGAAACTTCTGGACTTTGTGAGGAACTCCAGGTTTTATCACTCATATTTGGAAGCTGATGGGAACAAGTAGTAGAGTTTTATAAAACAGCAAATGTTTCTGAGACTCAGCAGGTTTTGTGTCTGTGGAAAACAGTTTCATGGGAACAATGATTATTTGAGACTCACTTTCAATCTAGCCTCCTCTCTGAATTAATTACTCCCCAAATTCAGTCATCTAAGAGACACAGGAAAGGCAAGAGCTGCTTTTCTCACTGTTCACCAGTATTCACTGCAGCTCTTTTTAGTGGTCATTGTTCATAATGTTAAATTTCTTCAAAATCTCCTCTCATTTCTCATTATATTTTCATGATGGAAAAGATTCTGTGATAATTATTATCTTTTTTGTAGTGCTAGTGAACAAAATCACAAGAAAACTTAAGAGAGACTCAAAGAAAGCAATCTAGAAGTGGCTCGCAACATCAGAATTGTTTATCTATTGGATAGGATTAGGTAATTCTGGGAAATACTAAAATTTCACTTTATTTTGTTTGTATACAGCTTTATATCAATCCATATCATCTGAAATTAGGTTTAAAGATCTATAATACTATTCAAATAGGACAGTTCATATTCACATAAATCAGTTAAAATTTTGGTAAGAAACTAGTTGAAAGTACAGGTTTTCCTTGTTTTCTTTTCATTTTGGGGACATGATCTTACCCTTTCAGTCTGAGTTCCTTCATTTGTAAAGTGGGCCAGATATGTGGATGGAATCCTGCTTGGTATTGCTCCTGAAAGATATTTTAATGCCCAACTCATAACCCTAAGCAGAAGTTGCTTTCTCTCATGGAAAATCATTAAGGTCTTTCTGTTACAATGAAAAAGACAGTAAAGTAACAGTTCTAGTTAAAAATTGCAATCAGGAAAATATATGCCTGCAAACATTTGAAATTCCAGCTTTGAGCTGATGAGAAAAAGCACATTTTCCTTTGTACTTCTAAAAGATTGTTGTTTTTATTTTGCAGAAGCTGTGTCTCAAGCTAGAGGCCAGAAACCTTATTTCTCTACCAATTTTGTTCTAAACCATAAATATGTTGAAAAGAGTGTAAAAGCTTTTGCTGATACTTTTCAGATGTTCACAGAACAAAATTAGCCTTTGACATTTTATTTAGGCTAAGAAATGAAAGGCATTTAATCTCTTTTGTTTAGAGTGCAGACGGTTGAAAAATTGTATTAATAACAAAAAAGTATTTTACTGTTTGTACTACTGCTAGTGCGTATGTGACAAATAAAACTTAGAGAATTCAGATTTAGAGAAACAATACATGACTTGAAGTATTAGGAAATCCATGGCTGAATACACAGAGTGGTTTTAGAAGACCATGAAATTTAGTATACTCACTCAAGCTATAAATCCTATTGTCTTCTAAATGCCTAATGTGTCTACATTTAATATTTTAAATTAAAAAATACTCCCATAAAGTAAGAAGGCCACTTTTGAAAGATGCAGATTGTGGTGAAAAAGTTCCCTCATTTTCCCCTCCTCTTCACCATTGACCATTTCATTCCTTAAAAACAATACCAATTTTTTTTTGTTGTTTTCTAATATATTCTTTTTAAAATGATAATAAATTTGTAGTAAGCCTGGAATTACTCCAGTTATTTTGCCTCCTCCAATGATTGCTGTTTCTCTGTATGCATATCAATATGAACATTCTTAGAATGAAGGCTGTCACACTTTTTTGCTTGCTCTGGGGTATATTCCTGGACTTTCTGTTCCTTTTTACAATCACAGGAATTATGTATGAATTGCTGAACTCAAACCTGCAGACAGGTGAGTCTCCATTAGCTCAGCTAATAGGGGAATTGCCTTTTGTAAACAGAAAGTTTTTTTGTGATGCAGTGGCAGATGAATAACACACAACAGTGCCACTCCTATGGATCAAATCAGAAAAAAACACATGATGTCCTGAAATGGTGTAAGTCCACATAGCTTCATCCATGGCAGAGGAGCAGACCTGACTAATACTGGGCCTTCCATGGTTGTAATCCATAAATGATTAGTGGCCAATGTTGTAGAATGGGATGCCTGATTCATAGGGAGAAATATGATGATATAGATAAGGAGGATGTGAGAGGTAAATGTAGGAAACAGATTAGTTTTTAAAAGTGTAATTTTCAAAGTACAGCTTTGGGACTTGTACTAAATTTAATGGTATTTGAGCTGACTTACATTTACTATAGCAGAGAAAATCAAGGATTATTGAGAAAAAATAAACCATAAAGATATAGCAACTAATGAGTTAGATTCTGCTAAGGGACTAAAAGGTATATTTGTCTTGTTACTGATAGACAATACAGAAGATATCATCTCACAGACAGGTACATTTTCCTGAGGGAAAGAAAGATGTTAAACACCTTGCTGTTATGCTGGTAAAGACCATAAAGAAACCACTCCAGTGAAAATTAGCAAAGCATTAGGCCCAGGTGAATTTGATTGCTGAGTTCTGAAGAAAATAGCAAGAAAAATAGTCAAAAATTACAAGTTGCTTTTTTTTTTTTTATTCTTAAACTCAGAAAAAAAAGATTTGATGGATGTCATCAACTGAAGTGTTCAATGTTACACCCAGGATAATGTCAATAAAATGGATATCAAAGGAAATAAGTAATGACAATTTAAATAGCAACATATTAAAAAATTTTGCCAGTAACAACAGCTGGCTAACTTGCTTTTCTAGAGTCCCAAGGTATAATATCCACTTAGGATGGCTGGGACCTGAGCTCTGTCATCTTTCTCCTCCTACACTGTTTTTGCAGTGTAATGCATGTCTGTCAGTACTGGCTTCAGTACACCACAAAAGTTATGAAAATGTCAGCAGTAGTCTGGTACCCATTTAAAGTAAAATAAAACTTCAAAATCTAAACACCCTAGGTATGTAACTATTTTCACACATCATTTAGCAAAATGCTGATCTATACATTCATGCAAACCTGTGGCAGAGATTGCATTGCAACCTCAGTATTGAAAACAGGAAATTTTGTTTTCTAGATACAGAATTCAGACCTAACTTTGCAAAATATGTAAAACTTTAACTGTGGGTGATGAATTCCTTTTGTCTGAACTTATTAGGAGTAAAATTCTTGGTTCAAAGCCTGTAAAAGTGTCATAAGTCACAAATATTGCCAGCACTAAACAGTCAATAAAAACTTTCAATATTCACATCTTTATTTAAGAAATAAATAGATTTTTGATACAGAATATATATGAACTCTCATTGCTGCCATGCGCAGAAACTGTGGCTTCTTGAAGTGCAATCTGCAGGGAAAGTGTAATGTAAAGTTTGGATTGTGTAAACAACAACAACTCAAGCAACATTTGCTAGTACAATGAACATTAGCAGAGAGTTGGTTTGTCTGTTTGGTGAGCTTCCATTTTTTCCATGGAAAGCTAAAAATTAGTTTTTACAGGATGAAGTAAAGAACTAAAATATGGATATGAAAGCTAAATGGGTGATTCAGTAACACCTGTAATTTTAATCAAAACGTATTTTAGAAAATCTACAGAAGTCTGTAGGCAAAGTAAAATCCATACTGTACTTCTCATGTATTGTTAAATTATTTTAATGGTCCTGAATCAATCAAAAATTACAGTGTAATTTGTGCAAAAATAATTATCCTTACTGCATGCAATATAGTGATTATTGTCTGAACAGGATTCTTTGATACTAGTTAATATCTAAACAATCTTTTCCAGCTGGCTAAAGCTGCCTGTGTCACTAACTTTGCTAGAGACATTTCTCTGAATGTTTTTACATGTAGTAAAAACATGACCTGAGTTTGTGGGGATGATTGTGTTCCATCTAACACATCTGTTGTCAATTCACCTCATCCAGAAGCTACACAGTCATCCCGCCACATTCCATCAGTAGGGAAGGGACAGAATAGGAAAAGCAAAATATGGAAGGTAAAAGTTTATGGGTCAAGATAAGCACAGTTTAATAAGTGAAGAAAAGATGGGGAAAAAAAATCAAGTAATGGAGAGGCAGCGACTTTCTCATTTGGGAGACTAATGCCCAACCAGACTCCAACAATGGCTATATTTGAAGGAAAAACCTGCCAGTTTATTGCTTGGTATGGTATTATGTGGTACAGAGCATCATTTGGCCAGCTCAGGTCAGCTATCCTGACTGTGTCTGGTCCCATCTTCTTGTCCACTACCAGTCTTCTCACTGGGTGGCAGAATAAGGGCTAGACAAAGATATGGTGCTGTTTTAGTCACAAATTCAAACTACAGCACTTAGCACCATAGGCTGCTGCTAAGGAAGTTAATTCCATCTCAGCCAGACCCAACACACAACTGTGGTTATTCTTTGGTAGGTCAGGTACATGTTTATTTTTACAGGTATTCAGAGCAATTGCATGACCAAAAATATGTACTTTGACTACTACAAACTTCAATGTCCCAATACATATTGAAACACTTCTGAAACAAGTAGCAAAATATACTCACTTTTTATTGCTACGTTGTTCTTAGCTTCTTTATCAGATGCATGACCATCCTGCCTAAGTACTTGAAGCATTCATTGTGAAAATGGTCTATTCTTTACATTTCAGCTTGGTCAGGACCTTGATACCCATGCAGTATGTTCATGAGCATGGTGTGATGAAATGCACCTTGCTATTTAACAGAATACTGGCAAGAAGCAATCTAACCTCTGTTGGAGGTTTCCTATAGGAATGTTCCTAAAGGCTTATGTTTTCAAAGACTGCAAGAAAGGGATGTCAGTGCCAAATTTTGAATTTACAGTAAAGCCTAGGTTGCCAGGCTAACTTCAGTTCCTGAAAGACTTTGGACAAATAATCAAGAAAATGATTTGTTAGCAAGGTGAGAAAGAGAGATAAGTATCAGTAGGTCAGCAACAAATTACAATAAACCAATTCTTCAACAATTGTTAGAGATTGTCAAGAAGCAGCAGATGTCATGTAATCCTAAACAAATTTTTAGGCACTGTCTAGCACGATATTCTCTTAAGCAAGCTAGGGAATCTTGGGCTAGATTAAGTTTCTAAATTAGTAGTAAATTGCATGCAAAGTTGTCTGGATAACTGTGCGAGTTGCCAGTAATTGCCTGTCAAAATGAAAGGACAAACCAACCACAAGGCATTCCTCCTGGAATTAATTCTTTGCTATTTTCCTTTAATCAGCCTGGATGGTAGAGCACAGACCAAGTTTATTTAATCTGTGATAATGCAGAGCTGTGGAAGAGAAACCACATATTCAAGAGCAAGCTTTGAATTCAAAATCAGCTTTGACAAATTAGAGAAAAGGACCAAAAGATATGTTAAAACTCTGTGGAAGCAAGTGGAAGGTGCTAGGCGTAGGAAGAAATTATGGACAGCAAAAATATGGTGTAGAAAAAGCTTGGTGAAGTACTGTTTCTTTGGAAAAGAATCTGTGAGTCTGCATGTATCACATTCTGTACAGGGGTTAGTGAAGCCATGAAGTTGTAAAAAAATCTAGGGAACATTTTATCTCTTGTACATGGAAATACAGCTTGTAAAACATGGTGAAGTAATTATTCAGTTCTGCTCAGGGCAGTAGTCAAGGCTGGAATTCTGCATTCAATTTTAACCATTGCATGTCAGAAACAAAGTAGAACTATGAAATAATAAACTAAACATAACTTGGGTTATGTACCGTAAAGAAGAAATGGCTGAGGGAGGACCTGATGGCAAAGATCAGATTTTTAAAGGGTGGTATAAAAAGGAAATAAATAATCTGGGGTTTTAATCAATGGTGAATATGGGATGGAGTAATGGGGTAAATTGCATCAATTAATTATAAGTTTAAAGTCGGAAGATGTTTTCTAATGATGCTAATAGTGAAACACTGAAATACATGTAATGGGACTGGGAGATGAGAAGATGTTAGATAAATATTATAAGGACTGACACATACAGAGTTTATCCTACACTAAGACAGAAAAACCTGCTGGATGGTTCTGGTTTTTATCACAGTTCATTACATTGACCCTGGCACAATATTCTGCTTAACAGCTGGTGGCCAGAGAATTAAATATTCCAATACATTAAAGGCCAAAGACAAAAACTGCTAGTAGCTATAATAATTAAGTATGTGATTATTTGATTTTAATATGAAATATTTTTGCCTTTAGGTTAGAAATTGTGATTTGGTTTGGTTTTTCTTCCCCTTCCTTACTCCTAGTAGTCAAGTTGTGGAAAAATCCTACTTGTTGCTAAGTTGACTAACCACAGAGGATGAGGGTTTCAGCAGGAGTTTGTTACTGGAAAAAGGGAAGAGGTAAGACAGAGGATGGTGGTGGTAGAAAATGTGGAGCCATGGCATAGTTTTTCTAGAATGATTAGAAAATAGCAAAGGAATTCAGGAACACAAACATTATTTCAGTTTTCTTGGTTTAGAATTTACAGGGTCATGAGTAGCCCAAGAAATGACAGAATTAAGTCTGGAAAAACATAAACCCTTGGTGAAACTTGTCTGCTTCTCATGTCTCTGCATTTTAGATCCTGTAGTGTAGAGGTAGATGAGGAACTCTAAGGGAATTGTTTGTATTTACCTCTCTTCTGAAGTGGCTTGTTTTGGCACACAATGTTATTGCAATGAATAATATGTGGTGCTTTTGTTGTTCTGGTTGCGTTTTGAAGACCCTGTAGTTTTGGACCCAACTGAACTGAATATTTCTCTTCCATATTTCTCTCCTGAGAAAGTTTTTCTGCATATATAACAACATTCCTTCTCTATTACGCTTGATAAGAAGAGATTTTTTAACTTTCCTCTTGGTGGAAAAAAAGTAAGTCTTCTTTATTTTCTTCTGTTTGACATTTTGTTCTTCATATTAAATCTACAATTCTTTCTACAGGGGACATAAAGCTAAAGGGAAAAGGGAAAGTCTTCAAGAAATTAAATTTGCACTTGGGTGATATTTGCTAAAAATAAGTATATGTATCTGGGGTGCAGAAGACTGATCTGTTTCTTGCACACTTACTAATAGTAGGAGAACTGCTTTTTGTTATGATAAGAATTGCAAAAATAGTAGTTCAAATAGTACTGTAGCTAAAAACAAAAGGTAATCTAAATGGAGGAACAACCAGGATCTTTAGAATAAACAAACATTTAGAGCATGGTGCTAATAAGTTCAAGGTTCAATCCTCATATGGGCCATTCATCTAAGAGTTAGAGTCAATGACCTTTGTGACCTTCCAACTCATAATATTCTCTGATTTTGTGATTTTAGACAATAAACAACTTCCATGGAACTTTCCCTCCTTATTTTCCTAGCTGAATAAAATAAGGAGGTCACAAATTCTCATCACATTCCTCACAGCATATTTTCACCTACTTAGCAAAATAGAGTTTTAGAATTAAATCCACTATATAAAGGGTAGCAACAACTTACACAGATATTATAGTCTAAGGAAGCAGTACTAAACACAATTTAAACAATTCTCCTGTATCAATAAAATATTGTATGTCTTGTATGATTCCTACCTAATCTTTCCTACATCTGGACGTTGCCTACCTGAATTATGTATCCAAGCCTAGCCTCCTCTACCATGGTTTTTATTCTTCATTTTTCCTGAACCAATTTAAAATTCCCCTATTGTGTTTTCTCCTGCTCAGCTGTGAGAGGAAGAAGTAGATGCACACATTCGCCTCAATTGAATGCCTCTCACACAAGGCTCAAGCACCACTTCTGCTTGCACAGAAATATTAACTACCAAATATTCTGTCTGCTGCGTGGAGGCATTTATAAGCATAAACTGCTGAGGTCCTTTCATGAAACATGCATGGAGCCATGGAGAGGTTTCATTGCTTAAAGAAGTGTGAATACTTCATCAGTGCATTAAAAAGACTTCTCCCTTCAAAGTTATGAGCTCAGTGCTCAAAGTCCAAGTGTATAGAATCACCTGAAAACAGAGATTTTTTAGGGATCAAACTTAAAAAAAAAAAAAAANGAGGAAAAATTAACCCTAAGAACCAATTTAGGAGAAGTTTTTTCCCCCGGAAACAAAGTAGTAGGTTTACCTATAGAATATAGCCTTACAACACGATTAAATGCTTTGGTATGATTCCATACTGGAGTCATGGTATATCTGTAGCTGGCTGTAGACACTAAGATCCATTTTTTCTCTTGATATTTGTTTACTAGTAGTCTTGTGAACTGTCATTTCCATCTTTTTCATAATGTCAGAGCTATGTGATTATTTTCTATGAGGAGTGATGCTCATGTCCTAAGGGATGAAAATGCTTTCTCAGATTCTGATTTTTCAAGGTACTGCATAGGTTTTTTTGTGGGCTGTATGGGGGAGGGGTTTTTCCATACATATCAAGAATGAGTGTGCTAGAGTTTCAGAGTCCACTGAAGTATATTTTGGATCTCTGCAGTACAATATATGATATTGCATATTATATGTAAATTGATATTCACATCATCTCTTCTGGAGAGGGTCCTGTTCAGCAAGGTAATGTGTCCTGTTTTACACAGTTCACCCATTTTTGTTGTTTGGTTCCTTTACAAATATTTTGCCTTCCTTATATTAGCCCTGTAATGTTTTGTTCACAAACCAATATATAACAGTAATGGGATTTGTTGATACTGCACTGGAAATTACACTGAAAAAATTGTGTACTTGCCTAAGCTGCTGTTTTACATCACCCTTGATTCAAGTGCACAACATCTCTCAAAGTCAGTGGGAGATGCTGGTAGATACTAAGGACAATGATACATACTTTGCTTTCCATGCCAGAGAAGGCTGCCAGAAAATCTATTGCCTAGGAATTCTTTTGTTTGAGGTATTGCTAGTGAGACTCTCTATAACTCAAGACTGTTCTGCCAGATGCTTTCTGAACAATTGCATATGGAGTGCTATTTCACACTGATGAATGAGTGTAATCTTGGGGGTTTTTATCCCTGGATATCAAACTCAACTAGTCTTAGTCTAGCCCTGACTGGTAGACTGACCTCCAGCTTCCTCTTACAGCTATCAATAAATCCCCATGCATTCCACAATGTGCAAAGTCTTCAAATGGCCTAGGGAATCACAATCATGTTCATAGTTTACCCTGAATATATTTAAAGTATTCTTTCGAGGTGGAAAAAGGCAGTTATCTTTATGTATTTTTCCTACCTAAGCCTGGAATTCCAGCTCATTTTTAAAATAAAATATTTAAAAATAACCCCAAGCACAAAACAACCAACCTTAGTGTAGTTTATTTCACATGACCATGGGAATTTCTCTGAGAGATGTACAGAAACAGATGTATCAGTACTGTTTCCTTTAATTGGCCCCAATAAATATAATTGTTAAAGAAAAAATTATACAAAAAGGAAAAAAATCACTTCCTATGAGGAGGAAAATGAGAAAAGATGTCTTCAATGCTTAATAATTGTTCAGAAAATATTTGTCTTAGGACTGACTCCTGAAAAGCCTCCCAAGGACAGTGAGATTCATGGGATTGCTAAGTTACACTAACTCTTACACATTTAGTTTCCCCAAAAGAAATTGCTATTCTTTTCCTTCCCCCTCCGCCCCCCCTTTTTGTTTGTAATTCTTCTCCCATTGTTGTTGTTATTGTTGTTCTTCTTTAATGTGCATGTCGTCCTTCTATTTACTAAGAAAACTGCCAAATTCCAGGAGGGAATACCCAATTTACATAAGCGAGATCAGTTTTATATGTAAATGATGCCAAATGAGCACAATGACTAAATTCTGTGCCAGCTTCAGCCTTTTCAGCCCAATACTGTAATCCCATTGCAATGTTCCTCTTGACCTGAAATTTCCAGTGAGGCATTTATCTCACTTCAGAGAAGCATGACTGCTGTTAATGCAATGCTACAGAGTGAACTTTGGTTTTGCTTTGTACCACTGTTTTCTTCCACCACATGTGAAACACTATTCTTCAGAATTTGGAACTTAGAAGATGTGTGTTGTTCCTACATGAATCAAATCTGTACTCCACTCTTCACTGGATTTAGCTTGCATTATTTATTGTTTGTTACTATAGCTATTTTTTACAAAAGTTTAACAAATGAGAAAAAAACAGTCAGCATTTGTATGTGAACTTTTATTTTCCTAAATGCCTTTGTCCTCTTCTTAAACTCCAAAGTGTATGTAGTTGAATGTTGCAACTCTAAGAGAAGAATTCAAATTTTAAATGAGTTTAGTGGGATTTCAACCAGAAATTTGAACTTGTGTTACAAGGAACTTAAACCAGTCTGTATATATTTGAAGTAGCTCTCTTTTCTCAGTGGAGATTTACATAACCATATCTTCCATCAGAATCTGCACTTTCCCATTGCATACTCACTCAAATCAATTTAGATGAAAAATTTATTTGACCTATTTTTACTGTCTCCAATCACATCTAAATATGTATCTGAATATGTATGTATATAGGCGTCTACAAATAAAGTATACGAAGACAGTTTCCCTGTGATAGTATCAACACCTTCTGTGTTACTTTTGTTTCATCTTCTAAAATACCAGTTTGCACAAACAGCCTTGACCTAATTTATAATGTGCAGCTTGGTGAAGTAACTACACACTAGAGATGGCACTAAGCTCATTTTAACTACAACATAAACCCAGATCTTGAAAGCTTTGTGGTAACTTCCATTGCACTAAAAGCTATTTATTAGAAATGCTTCCCTGGCAGAGAGAGGGGACTGGTGAACTCATTGTGTTCCAGTGATTCACTGTGAGGTCGCAATGGGAGTTGCAGATGATGAGTAGCAGCACAGCAGGTAAACTATGAAATTCATGGAGCAATTCAGGTCGTAGCCCAGCTGTGTAAATTAATGAAAACATTTTTGTCCACCTGAAGGGATTCTAAAGAGGATCCCACTGTATGTCATAAGAATGATTCCTGCAAAGTTTTTCTATTCCATATATTTTTTACTAGTTCTTTACCTGTTTTGACTATTTCAATTTTACACTTCTCATCAGACTACTTGTTACTGAAGACAGAAAAACTATGTAATGTAGAACATTATATAAATGATGTGTCCTTTTTATGTCATTTAATTGTAGTGTTTGTTAGGACACATCTTTTTCATGTTTTTAAAATCCATACTGCTGTAATTTGATGAAGGATGTGCGAGAGAGATAACATCAGTGTTGTTTAAGGTTCATGTCAATGCCCTGACCAGAAGGTTGTGTATTTTAAGAATTTGGCCCACTACAGAAAATAGTGGGAACTCACTAAAAATGCATACTGAACAAAAATTTGTAGGTGTCAATACTGAATATTGAAGCACATTCAAAATGATAAAAGAAAAACACTTGAGACTGTTATTTTCTAAAGGACTTTTTGGACAATAATGGCATGTTGAGGAGGGAGAGTTTTCTTGTTTTAATGACAGTAAAATGAGGTGACTGGTCTCCATGTTTTGGGAAATAGGCTTTGATTTTTATTTTTTTTTAATTCTTTGCTTTTTAAGAAGCAAATAATTAGATCTTCACAATAGACACTTTCAGAATAAGTATGCATTTCATAAAACAAGAAGGCCCTTGCTGTAAGCTGAGAATGCAGAATAAGAAAATGGATCAAACACTTTTTGCCTGCTATATATGGAGGCTTTACAATTGAAAAAAACTTAGATTGTGTTGTTAGTGGCTTTTCTACAGCTTTTATAGTTCTGTTTTGGAGCAAGCTATAATTATAGAATCACAGTTCCTTGAACTATTTCCTTTAAACACAAGAAAATAATAAAAAAAAGTCAAAATCCTATTAATTGATGTTCCTTTCTCAAATTCCACACCTTCATATGCATTAGATTTTGTTTTGATGTATTTTAAAGAGACTTATCCTGCAGTTCAGTGTGATCTATTTCTTTCACCTGGCTTGATATGACATTCTGGAGTTTTGTGTTAGTGGAGTAAAATCTTTTTCTTGTGTTCAGTGTGAAGATTTTTTCTATTTTGTTATGACTAGTGGGACTATAGCACATAATTTATTGTTCACTTTGTTGGCTGCATTCATTACATCTATACACCCTTTACATTGCATAAGGCATTATTATTACATGATTGTTCACAGTCTGTTGGGGTCTATGTATTCAGAATACACTCCTAAAAGTTCTACCTCCTTCAAATATGAATTTCTTTCTTAGTATATGGAAAGATTCTTTGTTCTGAAAATGTGACTTTAAAAATACACAAAAAATGTTTGTGCTTTGTTTGGGAGGTTTGTTAACTTGATTAAGTACATAAGTTATATGACACAAGATACTTGCTTTCATCATTATAATTCGGTGAATTGCCTAATGGCATAAATACTCTGCTGGAAAGAAATTTTAATTATGGTTTAGATGTAGGAGTTTTTCCACTTTAGGAACCTCAGAATTATTCCTCCTCTTCATGAATTAAAACTAGGAAGCAGAAGATTTTTGTGTTCAATAATGGGCTAACAATCAAACAAGATTTCTGTTATTTGCCAGCATTTACCTTACAGAGCAGGATTTTTCTTGTTGGAAGTTTGCTTAATCCCCTTACTATTTTGCCTTAAATATATAAGAAATACCATTTTGTATCATGCTCAAGGAACAACCTCAAAAGAATGCAATCTAAGAAATATATTCAGAATGCATTTTAATAGATATATTTATTCATATTACTGAACCAGTAATATTTATGTCTCCCCTATAGCTCTACATTTAGATGTCCTCATTAATTTCCTTCTAAGATCCTATTTGACTCAGTTCCATGAAAGGTCATTACAGTGTTCCCTATTGTCCCCTTCATTTGTACTACAGGGAAACACAGAGACAACATTTTGTGATGAAGAGTTTTTGTGAGAAGGTATTAGAATTGGTTCTGATAAAGTTTTATACCAAAAATAGTTCTTCACTAAAGAATCCTATATTTATTTTTCTTGATGCCATCTTTGTTGTCCTAACTAATTTTCCACCTGTGAAGGAGCTAAAAGTGGAAAAGATGCTTTCCCACATTTTCATTGGCAGCGTGCTACCATGCTGATGTACATGAATTACGTTACAGCATGACTAAACAAAAAATAACTTTACGTGGCCTACACTGAAGGGAATGTGGGCTTAGGAAAAAATGTGAAGTGCTTGAAGACAAGCATCAGGATACAGATTTGAGAAATTTCTTTCAGAAATATACAAAAGTAATAAGGAAGACTACAAGAGCTGGCAAAAATGACATTGTAGAAGGTGTCTGCTATAATCCACTTGACCAGGAAGAACAAGCAGATGAGGCCTATGGACAGATAGGAGGAGCTTCACACTCACAGGCCCTGGTCCTCACAGGGAATGTCAGCCACCATGTCTGGTGGGTGGACAACATGACAGGATATAAGCAGTCAGGGATGCTCCTGGAGTGTATTGATGGTAACTTCCACCTCCAAATAAGAGCAGAGCCAGTAAGGAGAGATAGTCTCCTGGACTGCGTACTCTGAAAAGGACTGCCTCATTCAAAATATGAACATCAGGTAACTTTGTCTGCAGTGACCATGGTGGAGTTCATGACTCTGAAGACACAGAGAAGAGTGAGAAGAAAGCTCAGTTGCCTTCAGAAGAGCTGACCTTGGCCTCTTCAAAGATTTGCCCAGAAGAGTCCCATGGGACAAGACCCTGGAGAAAAAATGTTCCAAGAAAACAAGTTAATATCTATGGATCACCTCCACACACACACACACACAAAAAAACCAAAAACCCTAAAAAAGGGTGGGAGAAAGGAAAGGTAGGGCTGGGGGAATACAGAAACGCTGTCTGAGCATTCAAGAGTGAAGTGAGGAGAGCCAAAGCCCAAATGGAATTTCAGCTGTCCAGTTATGTCAAAGACAACAAGAAGGGCTACTATAAGAACATTACTGACAAAAAGACCAGGGAAAATGTGGATCCATAAGCCACAAGACAGGGGATGTGGTGGCACAGGACACAAAAAAGAATGAGGTCTTGAATGCCTTTTTTGCCTCAGCCTTTACTAGCAGAATCAACCTTCAGGAGTACCAGGTCCCTGAGAAAAAGAGGGAAGGGTAGACCAAGGGAGACTGGTGCATGTCAGAGAATACTTATGCAAACTGTCCATATGTAAGTCCATGGCAGCTGGTGGGATACAACCATCTATGTTGAAGGAACGGTCACCTGTCATTGTGACACCACTCTAGATAGTCTTTGATTAATCATGGCAACTGGGAGAAGTTCCCAAAGATGGAAGAGTGCGACTGTCATTTCCACCTTCAAGAAGGGCAAGGAGGACTAGGGAGCTACAGGCTGATAGAAGTCACTGCGTTCTCTAGGAACAAGATGGAGCAGCTAATCCTGGAAACCATTTCCAGATGCACTAAGGATGAGAAATCATCAGGAGTAGTCAGCATGGCTTCACCAAGGGTAAGTCATGCTTGACCAACTTCATAAACTTCTATCAAAGGTTGACTGATGGTGGTAAATGAAAGCAGAACACTGAGTGTTGTTTACCTGGACTTCAGTAAAGACTTTGACACTGTCTCCCATAAGATTCACTTAGGGACAGCACAGCTTACCCAGAGAGGTAGTGGAGCTTCCAACAGAGGATGTATTCCAGAGCCATCTGAGCATGACCCTGGGCCATCAGCTCTAGGTGACCCTGCATGCAGAGGGAGATTGGGCCACATGACCTCCAGAGGCCTTTTCTATTTAATCGTTTTGTGATTCTGTGCTGCTGGTTAACTCTTAGGAAGAGAAGAACTATCTGTCTTGGGTTAATTTCTATAAACCCCAAATATGGGACTATTTTGAAATATTTACTACTATCTACTACTACTTGAAATTTTATTTGTGCGGTTCTGAGATGGGAACAGTCATATAAGTGATGATAAATCTGTGTAGCTCACCCTAACACCATGGGTTTGCAAAAGCACATCAGGTACAGTTTCTCCTTCTCAGAGCCACCTTTTTCACCTATACTAAACTAATGCCTGAATGCATCATTTAGGAGTGTTATAAAAGTTACAGTATATAACCTCATGCCAAGAAAATAACAGTTTGACCAATTCATATCAAAGTGATTAATGAAAATCAAGAATAGCTCTAAAACACCTTACTGGTTGAAATGTGTGTAAATACTCTGGACACATGGAAACTCAATTCAGGCATTCACATGGCTACAGAAAAAAAAATCTTTTGCCGTTTCTGTAAAGTCTTTGGAGGAAAGAAAAAATGTATCAGTTCTTACTTTAGCTAAGGATGACCAGATTTTAAGTGAAGAAATGTTAAAATTTTTTTTAATTCTTAAATTTCTTGTAATTAGATTATCATTATCTATAACAACTAATTAATCAGAATAACAGTGTTAGGATTGAAATGATTGTCGACTAGTAAAGGAGAAAATTAAGTTAATTTAAAAAAATATATATCTATTTTGTTCACTTGCAGTCACAGATAGTTTTGATTAAATGTTGATTTGAAGTCAAATTAAGGACTCGGTTACAGTATGCTGATTTCCAGAGTACAGCTCTACTCACTTCAGAGGAAACTCCCACTTCAATGAAGAGAAGGTTCATTGTATGTTATTTTAAAGTCTTCCAGAGGCAGGTTCAGCTCAGTTCACATTCACAAAATGAATCTCTGTAGTAGCCAAGAAAATTTCATGGTGGCAAGCTATACAACAAGAACTATACAACAAAATGATTTTGAATATTGTTATTCTATTTTTAATTAAGTACAGTGTTTACATTTTTACCTGCTAACTCTCAAGAACACTTCATACCAAATCGTTTTCAGCCACCTATGTCAAAGTCATGGCATCAGGATAGCACATAAACATTCCTCTCTTTTTTTCATAAAGACAGTGTGTGAATACAAAAATATGGCTGGCTTTGCATGCCGTCCTGTTAATTTTAGTGTTGTACCAGTCTGGGAAGGCACAAATATCCAGCTACAAAGTCAGGGCCTGAGTGAATATCTCAGATAGGCAAAATGTGCAGTCAAAAGTCTTCACTCTTTAGTAAGTTCTACAAAGGAAAAATGTTATATTTGCACAGTCAAAATTGTGTAAGCGTAGATAGCTGTCAGTACAGTGTACAATAATAATAATAAAAAAAAGTAGAGGAGTTTTAGGAAGTATCGTGTAAAAATAATATCCCTCTCATGGACAAAACCCACGACTTTTCCTCCTTTGAGCGTCCTGCTCACATCATCTGCTGTATCATTGCCTCCATAAAGCTGCCTTCCAGTTGGAAAATTGCTTCTGCCATTCAATCACTGAACAGCATTTTTACTCTGTCAGGTCAGCTAATCCTATTCTATTAATGGGTCCAAGAAACCAGTTTTGCTGAAAGGATGATTGGAGAGGGGTTTTATTTCTTCTGATAGTAACTGGACCTGAATTTCCAGCCTCTTGGATAGACATAATTGACTATGGCTAACTATTGACAAAGCATAATGCAACGAGGAAATGTTGGGCATGTTTCTACTCTCACATGCATCAAAACAAGCATGAGTAATCCCCAAAAAATTCCTTATTCCTCATTTCACAAGTTTATTAAAGAATGTGTTGAAATAAACTGCATTATGAATTTCTCAAATTAATTTCAAAATTGGTATTCTTGAAATAGAAATATCAGTGTCACCCCACATCACTTTCACATAATCTATACTTGACATTGCTCTCTGCCAACCATAAGAGTTAATTCTGTACAAAAGATTTTGATAGGAATAGCCTGAAAATATATTTTCATGCCATGTACTCAGCAGGGCAAAACTGAGGAAAATCCACAGGAATAAAAATAATGCCAGAAAGAAAAGAGGAGTTGTAAAGTGAACCATATACAATCAGTTGTAGTTCTAGTCAGTCTATCCGTTCTCTGTGACAGGAAATAAGACCTCTCATGATTACAGGGAAGAGGTCCTAATGCACAAAGCAAGGTAAAATGTGTAAATCCCAGAGATTTTTAGAGGAAATCGATTTTTTCAAAGCCAGAGAGGTAGTTCCAGAGGACAAATGGGAAAACACCAGCAGTTCTTATAGAATATCTGATTACTGAGTAAAATACATAGATTTACATTGTGTTTAATTTCCTACTTATATATGGAAATTAAAATACTGAGGAGAGAATGTGGTTATTTTATTCAGCCTCACATATGCAAATTATTTATTTCTCTTTTCATTACCTTTATTACTATTACTAAATTCAAATACTTAAAAAAAAAAAAAAGCTTCCTTGTTGTGGTTACTACAGCCATGACAGAGATTCAAGAATGCTTGTCCCAGTGACTGATGAAAATTTCTTTAAAGAATTGATGTATTGTAGGCAGGTGTAAGTATAGTAAATATGAGAGTAGCAAGACCCATTTTGGAGGAAAAAAAAAAATAAGGTGGGAAAATATGGCCAAATTATAATTTAATACAATTAAAAAGCATTTTTAATTTTTACATGGACATGATCTCTTCCCTGTGACTGTAGAAGTTTGTATGGTAAAAAACTAACAGAAGAGAACAAGTAGCTTTCCAAAATTGTTGGTTTCAGGAAGCAGTTGAGAAAAAGGAGATGAAAGTATCAAAAATGTGCTTATTTGCCAACTCCTTTGGCTCCAAGGACACAAAATCCCATTCAGATGTGCAAAAATATGTAACAATAAAATCATCAAGGATTAATAGCATAAAAATAAAGCAATGTTGAATGTCTTCATGTTTGATACACTTGCAATAATAAGTGTTAGAAAAGTGATAAATCTACATAGGAATGAAATAGCACCAGGAAAGTGTTGCCTCAGAAATAGTGATTTAATTTTGTCTTGATTTTGATTCTGTTTCTCATCTGTTTCTCAGATACCTGGAGAAGGTATTAAAAAATATAACAGGTGATAGAAGTAAATTGTGGCTGGAGATATTGTCCTGTTGTGAACCATAGGAAAAATAGGTATTTGTCTGAATGGGTTTTTTTCACCCATTATATTTGATTTCTTCATGGGAAATATTTCTCAGTGAAGTATTTTTGTAAATGATGCAGAGATTGGTTCTGAGAAAACAATTTATTTGAACACTTTTCTGTTTAACAATGTGTCAAAGTATTTGGTGCTGTTTATGCTTGGTTTCTGTTCATTTAACTAGAGAAAATTCATAGATTCATATGAGTTCTGTCCAGAATGTACCACAATGAAAATATTAACCTGACTCCTAAATGGCAAAAGGCAGAATCTCTTCCAGTGATTCCTACAAGGCAGCCCCAAAGCAATGATTGATATACAGTCTCTGGTAGAGAAAAGCTCTGTCTTAAAACTTCAGGGAAGAATTTCCTAGAATTGCCAATGCTTATTTTGTCTTTATTGAATACTTTCATCTTTTCAGTTTGAACTTTTCTCACTCTTGATCACTGTCTTTGTCTGTTGAAAGGACTTCTGTCCTAAGCTCTCAGGAACTTTTGATAGTCATAGACTGGGTTCAGACACGTCTTTATCTTATCTTTGATATATTCAACAGATTGAGCATCTAAGGGCTTTCTTTTCAGAGTTTTCTTAGGGTTTCAATGACATGAATGACTGTGGGGAAAGGTTTTTTTTTCTAAACCTCTCCCATTTTTTACTTCACTTTAAATATATGGCCACTGGAACTAAACATGGTAATGGTTTTAGTTATGCCACAAAAATAATGCCATTTTCTATTTCTGTTCATTATTTCTTTGCTTTTGCAGTCAAAACTTGCACTGCGCCCTTTACTTGCTGCTTCACACTTGGAGCTCATCTACAGTAGCTTAACTTAAATATCTTGTCATTATTTCATTTTCAAAGCACTTGGGATACTGTCCAGAGAAGATGGCCTCACTCAGAATAAATTCATGGATGTTACTAGGATTTATAGAAGCATGCTGAATTTGTGCTGATGGCTTTGTCTTGTAAAAAGATGGTAAAAACATCTAATTGTACCCTAATGATCCTCATTTGGTAGAAAGCCTTTATTTTCAGTCAAGGCAGTCCATTAGTTCTCCTGACAAGATCTCCCCTTCCTCCCAAGTCCAGAACAAGGCAATCCAGAAAAGAAGGGATCCTCAAAGAGATGTAGGTTGAGACTGAAACTAAAATGAGGCCAAACTCCTGTTATTCTGAAATTTCTCCTTTCCACCAAAAAAATATTAATCAAGTCCCTGTCATATTTCTACGAACTGCACTGGAAAGTCCTCTGAATGGGTCTATCCAAAGCTGTGTGGAGATTAAGAGGGGCTGTACATTGATTTCAGACCTAATGGAGCCATGTGGAAATGTAGGATCTCCTGAGCCCTCTTGCCTAGATTCTGGTAGATTTCTAGATTTTGCTTAAGAATCCAAACAGGATTGGGAAATGCAGTTTCTCTGTTTACTCAATCCTCAAGAAGGCTGCAACAAAATCAGAGGACAGCATTAGATACTGTACTGTATCTTTATAATGCATTTCTGATTATTCATAATTGCAGTCAATAATGGCAATCAATATGTGGCAATACATTTTTCAAAAGTACATGTCTAAAAAATGCAGATAATCCTAATAGAATTTGTCAGATACACAGCACTTGAGAGAATCCTCATGACCATGGATGTTCAAGGTATTGTTTTAGGTTATCATTATTGGCTATATGACTGTTCGTGCTTTATAACATACTTCATATTTTCATATCCTTCCCAAATATTTTGTTTGGAACCACATGTCAATAAAACAATTTCTCTACCGATTTGAGGAATGGATGGGACAGGCTAAATTACACTGTCCAAGAAATGTTGGAAGAAGTTCCACAGATAAAACTGCCCCCTGAAATGATACTTCTGGGTAGTTCCTGGTAGTTTTGTTCAGTAGATAAATTTAGAGAGAAGTATAATTATGCATTATTGTTTGAGAAAAACAAAATATTGTATCTTAAACTTGTACCCATCAATTTTGTTGCAAGACACCTTCATAATATAGCTTTATTTCATGCTATTTCACCACTTGCCATACTTCTGAATCTCTTTTGAAATTTCATAAAATACATCTTCAGTATGTTATATCCTTCCTTTCTGGAATGCGATTGTGAACTAAATTGTCATGTGAAAAAGAAAAAGCACTTTAAAGAATGCCTCTAATGCTATCCCTTATATTGTTGTTTCTGGTTTTGTAATTTCAGAATACTAATTGCTACTACTTCTCTCTGTCATGAAAATACAGTTCTTACCTAATTGTGAGACTAAGGTGTAAATTCTCTAGCAGATGAAAAAATGTAATAGCAGAAATAACCACTAAACATAGAAAGAGTTAGGTTTTGGGTGGTTTTTTTTTTTAAATCAAGGTTTCCATGAAGAATCACCAAATTCTTCATTCTAAATTCTTCTAAAACAATTCTTTAATTAGGAAAAATATGCTTTAAAAATTTGATTCCCATTTTCATATCACTAAATCAAAGTGATACACTAAAATAATTAGAATTGGTTGTGCTTTTGCTGCAAAAAGAAATATGGAGCAGAATCTGCTCTGCTCTCAGTTCAGTAGGGGCATCCTGAGACAATTCATCTGGAGATAATAAGCCAGATTCACAGCCTGAGTAAGTTGCACAGTTCCTCTGATTTCAACTGTGTCACACCAGATTTGTCAACTCAGTATTTGGCTCGATATGCACAGTCAACAAATTACACACATAATACTGAGAGCAGACTTTGGCTGGAGGAATTAGGTTGCAAACACAGAAAGTAGCAGGGCAATTAATTTTTTTGGTGGTGGGCACGGGGGAAGGTCTTGGAAATAAGCATTTGCAGTGGGTAAGGACTCTAGTTCTTCAAGTGAGGAGCTTGGTGCAATGTGGAAAATAGAAAATCCCCACTTCTGTTTGAAGTCAAAATACTGAAGAGAAGGTCACCTGTTTTCAGGGTGAAAAGTCCTTGGTAGAATCAGCTTGTGCAGAAAAGGAAAGAGCTGCTCTGCGCCACTGCCTGCAGCATTTGGTGTTGGCCTTTTGGGTCCTAAAAACCTTGGGTTTCACTGCTGTCAACAGAGCTATTTAGTGGACAATAAGGTCCCTCAGAGTGGATGGATAGAAATGTTGGGTAAATTCTGTGCATGGCTGAATTATCAGCAACTACAAAAATGTGTACTATGGCTCTACTTTCCTCCAGGTACAGCATTTTTACACCAGTGCAAATCTAATGACATAAAGGCAGTTACTCCTGATTTAAATGAGGAAAATTTTGCTCTCTCTGAATGGCAACTTGATAGTATAAATGGCTTTCCATGATCTTTATTTTTTCCTCCTTTTTTTTTTTTCTTTTTTTTTTTCTGTTTTGTTTTGTTTTAAGAGTGGCTAAAGTAAGCAAAATGAATATTAAGCAAGGCTAGAATTTGGGCCTTTTGGCTTCTTAGAGTCTGCTTAGAAGAATAGGGCATGCCTAGAAAATAAGAGTCAGGAAAGCCAGGTGAAGTGTTAGTGATATGGAAATATATCAGCCATCACAAACAAACTACCTTAATTAAAGTGTTCAATGCTAATCTAATGTAAAAGCCTTTTAAAGTACCGTAAAGAAGCTGAACTAATTTTTTTCTTAGACTGCAAAACTGTTTAAGATGGTATAACTTACCATGACAAAAAAACCTGTGGAGGAATGAATTTTCATTCCTGCTTATTAGTGCATAGGGGTTTGGCTATATACACTGTTTAATTCGCAGAGTGGGAATTTGATTTTTTCCATTTTATTTAATTCAAAATGTTTTGACAACTTAACTTGCTATCACTAAAAGTTTAATCAATCAGACATTTAGGGAAAGCTGCTCAGCTAGTATAAGTCTTTCCAGTGAAAGTCATCAAAAAAGGGATACCAATTTATTACTAAGATGAGGATTCATAATATAAAACAATATATGCTAAATCCTGTAGCCAGATGAGTTTAACCATCTGATCCTGCCTATGATATCATTGATGTCATTTCAGAACCTTTTTCTTTGAGTCTGACATCCTGAGAAACTGAACTGGCCTGTCAGCAAGTTCATATGCTGTTTTTTAAAAATTTTGTTAAGCTAAACATGGCAGTCAAAAAGAACTCCACGGCAATGTTGGTATTGCAATATACCAACACTGTGATAAACCAGAATTTGATGAAAGAGCCTGAAGTTATACAACAATTGAAATAACTAATTTATTTTTCATTGAGATTGGGTGGGTTTTTTTACTTAAAGAAAGGAAATTACTGTATCCAGTTAAAGGTAGAAGGCTCTTCCAGAGAAGTTTTGCTGGGAAATGCTCCAAATATCACTCCTTTTTACACTGTGTATAGAACATAATATCTTTATCTTGTGAGACTGGGTGTTCCTCATTATCTCAGTGAATTTTATTCTATTTCTTGATTTAGAGTGTGTGAATGGAAAAGGCGAATTATAATCTCTAACTGCATAACTAAACCTTAGACCCTTATTATTAATCATTTATAACAGTTATTATTTTTAAAGTAGTGAACTTTTCAAATTATTTGTTGGAATACTGTACTTCTTCATTGCTTTCTGGCATTAACATATAAAGGCTTTTCACTATGATAAGTGACACATTCTGGGAGGAAATAGATGTGCTTAAAAATATCATTATGCCCAGTTCTGTGTAACTTGTTTTCTTATTTTTTTATGGGGTTACAATATATCAATATTAGTTTAGTTTCATGGCCACATGAAAAGGCATTGTTCCTATGGGATGGCTCCATGAGAAATGACCAATAAGGGCGGAACTGGCTTTCAATTTGCACTGGCATGCTCCCTCCCCAGGAAGAATTGGTGGAGATGACATAAATTGCAGCAAGAAATCTCCCTAGCAGTCAGACTGCTGTGTTGTCACCCTTCCCCATCTCTTTGTTGGTTCCACACTGTCCATCTCCTTGGCTTCTGTGATGATTTTCCTTCGTTATTTTACCTTTCCCGTTTTCTCTCTCCAATCCCCTCCTCAGTCATGATGGGTAGCACAGGAATACTCCCTCAAAATCACCTCCCCAGTGGAGTAGCAGAGAGATATAGACACTAACATGAGTTTTAGGATACTGAGCCTGTTTCTCAGCTTTAAATTCTGACCACTTTATTAACTGGTGCTCAGTTCTTAGTGACCTTTTGCTTTGTAAGCTTTGGGAGAACCTCCTTTCCTGTGCCCCATATTGATGTTGGGTTGGGTATAAACAATGGTAAACATTGTTGCTTTTTGATAGCAGCCTTTCCTTAGGCAAAATAACCTTTGATCTAATCAGGGGCAGAACCCATCCTTGGCACTGCTGTGGCCTTTGCTAGCTGTACCAGGCAGAGAATTTATTGATTTTTTTCAATGTGCAAGATTCTGATGCTGACTAATTCTGTAGGACGTGATCCAACAATTCTGAGTTGTTCCACTTTTTCCTTGCTGGATTTGGAGATATGACCAGAGTGCCTCTCTAATGGCTGCAGGATCAGCCATGCTTCCTGTGGTAACATATTCACAGCATATTCAAGAATTTAAGTTATCTGAAGTTTAAAATTATCTACTTCATCATCCAGGAAAATTCAGAATGGAAAACTAGAACCAAATGAATTTAGAATCCCTATCACAAATGACTGGTGGTTTTAAGATATATTGTTACAAAAGTTTTACAAGAATATTAATAACTGATTAATAACTAACAATAATAATAGTTGCATGTACAAAGAACTGCACTAAATCCTGTACAATATTTGCACTTTGGCAAGAGTATTTTGTTTCATATCACATACATTTTGTTAAGTAGAGGAAACACTGCTTCCCTGGTGCTTTTGTTTTTCCCTCTGGATTATAGCAATGGAGCACTTGCATGTTGTGTTTGATGCCTTGCATGATAGAGACATGCAATGGCAAGTTCCAGTCTGCATGCTGCTTAATGAATGTTTTCCTTTTCTCTCCTTCCCTGTTATGTGCTTACAGAAGACAACTATGTGGAAGGTGGGTGCTTTCTACCTTATTTTCCTAAGCTCTTGTTTTTCCCCTCTGTTCAGTGGGGTTTATTTTCCTTCTGCTTAATGTTATAAAAGTACACATATCATTCAGTACGGTAAGTTGTATTTTTTCCCCATAAAGCCATACAAGGTTATTAAATAAGTGTGATTTATTTTTCATACAGAACACAAGCAAAGCTCCTTGGCCTTATTGCTGTAATTCCAGAATATGGCCACTGAAACAACAGGATTTGTACCCATGTGACTGACACCATATCTAAAATCTTTCTGGAGATTTGCAGGACTGATTTCTTCTCATGTTTTGTATGAAAAACACTTCAAGAAACTATTTGTCTTATCAATGTGGAGCCTAAATCCTCCCAATGAGATAGTAATGCATGTTAAATTCCCATCTTTTAATTGCTTAGGAAAACGGAAAGCACTTTTCTCTTTAATACCAGAAACTTTGCTTACTCTAATATCCTTTACAGCACAAAGCTTTAGGAAAATAGGTTTTCTGTCTAACTTTTCAGCATAATGCGCTTGCCTTTTTGGACATTGTGAAAGAAGCAGCATGTGATTTTAATAATTATGTTGGTATGTAATTAAGACCCTTTAAAGAAAGTATGGCATAGAGCAATGGAAACTAAGGCACAATGCCATTTATCCTGAATATTGGTAAGTAAGTCTATTAGCTGGTAAAACATGGAAATATATGATAGTTTTAGCATCTTTTTGCTTATGAGCCAAAAAGTGCAGGTGTTTTTATATGTGCAAATATCTTTAAAAGTCTCTCTGGTGTGAATCAATGCATACCAGATAAACGATTATCTGAAAAAACTAGTTTATCTGTCTAAACTGAAAAATTGGTTTAATTTTATTTAATTCCAATATTTTAAAAGCAAGGATGTCGTAAACAGACTCATTTGCAAATTGACTGTCCTGGAATGACTCTGACCCAGGGTGCTTGTGTGAGCCACTGTGGTCCCTGAGTTCATTCAGGTTTCAACTCACCATGGGCCACAGTCTTCCTGTTCAGGGGTGGTTTTCTCAAGAAGCCTTCAAGCGCTGGTGCTTCATTTCTTTATACTGCTGTATTCAAGGGTGAAGACAGGTGCTCAGATTTAGCACACAGATGATGCTCTGCAATTTTATTAATATATATGTTTTCCCAAGAAGGAAAATTCAAACCGTTCTGGTGCTTTACTTGTGGGCACTATCATGCTTGCATACGTCAATAAAATTTCATTTTCATTGTGAGATAAAAATGTATTCAACAACATTGGGATAGGAATTCTAGCTGAAAAACATAAAAGCCTAGAAATAACTACCTAATCTTGTATTTGATCTGTGCATAAAACTCTTACTGGTGTCAACATGAGTCTCAAAATTTGAATTAGGTTCAGTATAACCAGATAAGGAGGTTCAATTGCATTTTACACATTCATTTATGCACAGCACTACAAGATAAAACCTGTATAATAGTTAATCCAGACTTTACCTGAACCTAATTCTTAAAACTGCAACGTTAAATTTATTCCAAAGCAGGTCTGGTTACTTATGCATACATTAAACTTAAAAAGCATGAATATGTAAAAAATGGAGGCATACAATTGTGTATCCAAAGCACACTTTGAAATATGAGCTAAAATTTTTCATCTTTGATCTCTGTGATATCTGAGCATCTCTGTAAATTAGGTGACATAAGCAAAAAAAATACTGTATATATTGCTGGTAAAAAAGCCTACTGTGTTTTCATTTTACTGAGGTTGTACTACGCTTTAATACCTTCACTGCAGGTTTATCACGTTTAAATTTTGTTTTGGCCTGTGCTCTGCATGGAACTCGCACACCAAATTATGACAATATCCTACCTTCATATCACCTTCCACTATCCCACCCTGTGCTCCATAACTCTGTCCTCTCAGAGCCAAGTTCAGGAGAGAGTTGGAGTGGATCACACATGAGGGATTCCTGCTAAATCTTGAATTCCTAATTCACAAAGAAATTGAAGTAATGGTGCACAAATGAGTATTTTCAATGTATGGTATGCCTCTATAAGGCTACTTAAGGATAAAACTTCCCAGGTCTATTATAAGCAGACTTTCATTTTACAAATCTAGAAGTGATTACTATTGTGGCAGATTTAGCTATATAATTTTAAACCACTCTGTGGAATGAACAGGTACAGTACTAATAATTCTTCATTCTTCATCCATAGATTGCTAAAATATAAAATAAGGTAAGTATCATCATGTGCCTTTAGCAAGGAAGTATAGGTGACCTTACTGCTTGCAAATAAAGTAACACAAAGAGTGAAACAAAATACAGTGTCTTGAGTAGTACTGAATTTTTGAATTGGTAGATGATTGCTTTGAGCAGTGTATGTCTTTCATATTCACTTGACTGCCTTTTTTCATTGGGTGACTCTTAAAATTCAAGTAGTTTTTATGTTTTCAAGAGGTACTTCTGCAATTTACTTTTTTTTAATTATGTAAGAATCATCTACTTGCAACTTATCAATTTTACATATCATTTTAACAAAAATAGTAGCTATCAAGCAGTAATAATCTGAAGCTAGATTTTTGTTTAGGTTCATGTAGCTATGAAATTCATATGAAAATGTCAGCTACTAAGAGATCACCTTTTTTGCATTCCTCTGAGAGACAGAACAGTGATTCATTTGAAAGATCTCATATAAATTAGCGGCTGAAAAGTCACTATTTCATTAAAGAAAAAGATGTTGCAGTGTTCAAGTGGCTTAAATTTTCCTTTATCAAATACAGTTAGGGTCAAGTCAAAAGACTGAGGTTTCTTACTGTAGTTGCCAACACAAAAAGTTTAAACCCAAAAGTTTCTTCAACAAGAAGAAACTGATACTTCCAAAAGCCATGTGGCAAGGGTTCCAAGCAAAGACACCCAGCACTAAAAGAATTAGAAAATATCACCTGGTCTTTATACTCTGTGTATTCAGCAAGCCTCTCTTTCAGCAACACTTACAGAGAAAGAACACCCATGAAAACATTTCTATTCTTTTTCACAACTGCCAGTACAGCTGAGTGATGTTTCCCAAGCAATGCTGATGCAGGCATCACTTCAGGATGGCAGTCAGCTTTTGTTTACATTGCTGTGAGCCCCAGGTAATCCCACCAGCTGCAGAGCTCTGTATTTGGTAACAGAATTTATTGCACAAGAGATGAGGCACATCAGGCCCTTCAGTTTAACTACACATCTAAAACGGGTGACAATAAAAAGCAATAATTCAACAAAACCATTGTTAGTCTACTTGGAACATCACTTGAGATTTGGAACTGATAAGAGACAGTCATTTAGACTGATTGCAGTCAGGAGTATCTTCTTTGCACTACCCCCAAGTAGCGTGAGTCATTTGTGCACCTAATTTTCCTTGTGGATTAGAAATCACAGAAACTTTCTCTCTAGGAAGTCTGCTTTCCAATAAGGAGTGCCTTCTTTGTGTGAATTAATTTCAATTAATTGCAATTAAGAAAATAATGTATGTCTTTTTGAGAAGAGGAGCACATTTAACACATGAACAGCAAATAACTTCTGAAATGCATCCTAAAGCAGCTAAATGCAGCAAGAATAAGCCTGGTTTTTTTTAAATCAAACATAAAAAATTAAAAACCTTCATATAGCTAAGAAAAATATTCTCTCAACACCGTGTTATATTCAGTGAGATTTAAGTATCATTTTATTATCATGAATTAAAAAAGATGAATATTTTTCCTTGAAGAGTAACAAAATTTGGCTCTGGATGAGTGATTATCATTATGGACATCTGCTTTGAAATGTCACTAGACCTATTCTGGTGTGATGGGATTTCATCTCACAATACAACTATAAAGCAAAATCTATTTCTCACAGATTTATGAAGCAGTTGAAGAAGCTGTCACTTAAATTTTTTTTATTACTATGTATTTTATATTGTATATGTAATAATTTGCCTTCTCTGGAAAAAATTCATTCTACTGTCACATTTCACACAAATAAGGAGACATTCTTTACATTATCATTTCAATGTGATGAAGAAATTTTATTTAATTACCTGAAATGCTCATTTTTGTGAGGGGAAAAAGATCAGACCCAGCCCATTTTTCAGGTTTAAACTTCTCCAGGGTTTAAACATCATTTCACATGTAGAGGACAGGAAGTCCTCTCTGCAAAGTGTTCAAAGCACTTGAGCATATCAAAATATGATAAAGACAGATGGATTATTTAAGGAATTGGTTGGATTTGAAAGCATTTTATTATTTTCTGTCATTGCAAATACTGCACAGAAAAAAATACACAATAAAACAGCACCTAGTGTTTGAATTTCAGTTCTGTTACTTGTAGCCCAAAGCATTCCAACCAGTGGTTGAAAAATGCTCTTTGATTTCCCTCTGTGATACAGACATCTTATAGGAAACAGATGCCTGTCACAAAACATTTTTGTCAGTGTGACAACACCACCTTCCCGTGCTCCCTTGTTCATTGCTGACTGTGCTCTTGTTTCCCTTCAAGGTCTGGCGCACCTGATGATGGGCGACCAAGGTATGGGCTCTGTTCCTTTTCCACTCTGCTTTCATTGTTTCTTTTTGTTCTGTAGCTGCTTTGAATCCATCACTGCAACCGATGGGCAAATGCTTGAAAGCTGTCTTTGGCTGCAAAGAAACACATGGATTTGGTCACATCTTTTTCTTATTTCTTTTTTTTTGTTGTTGTTTTGGTTTTTTTGTTTGTTTTGTTTTTTGGGGTTTTTTGTTTGCTCCGTAAGCTTTTGTCCTTCCTGCCTCCTCAACTCCCTCTCTTGCAATGCAATAAGTAAAAAGAGGTGAGAGAAGTAAGAAAACGATTAAGAAAATTTCATGTATTTATCAGAAAATACAATTATGGGTGATCCTATAAAAGATAAACAAAGCACAAGACCACTGTACAGATAGTTCCTGAAAGAAGATGCTCCTCTTGTAACATTGTACACATTGAAGAGTCCATTTGCATTAATGCATGGCTGATTGGAAATGTGCAGAAAGCACCTGCTCCTGGCTTCTGGAATGCTGAGAGTACAATATTGCTACCTAACAAAACCAGTGATTTTTTTTCCTCCTAACCATTGTCTATGTTACCTTTGTGACAGTCTTTCTTATCTTAGCATGGGTTATTTCTGTGTTTCTCTGCATGTACATGATTGGGAAGAAATAAACTAAATCCCTAATATGGCACTGATTGCATCTCCATTTGTCTTCAGACACTTACCTTATACTTTGTCTCTTCATGTTCAGATACTATTGCGTTTACATGTATTCATGACTCTTACTGTTGTTTCTCTCCTCTTCTTTATTCTCTTTTTGTCTGGAAATGCTTTCTTCATGGAACCATTTCACCAAATCCATAGGTAAAAGTAAAGGTATTACATGATTTTTTTTTTTTAATGCCATCAATATATCTTAATGTATGTATATATAATGAAAGTAAATGTAATATTTTTTCACTGATAACATAAAGTAGATATATTCCTACAGTAAATATTTAATGGATATCAAGGTAAGGAGAATTATACTAAAGTACAGGCTGACCATTTTCTAAGTTTACTTCCTGGTTTTATGAGAGATGTAAAGCTTTGGTAGTGATAAAAGAGGCTACAGCTATAGGAAGTGTTCAGGATGAAATAAGCCACATTTTGAGATATGTTTTTTTCTGTTCTCAAAGAGCTGTAGTCTAAACCACCAGACACAGGGAAAAAAAGTGTGATGTTGTTCCATAGAGACTCGCTGGAGATAATCTGTGCAGGGTCTGTCCAAAACTTTGATGTAGGTTTTACATGGGAATAGTACTAACTTTAGCAAGTCTGCCCTGAGAGTTTCCTTTTATATTAATCGCTTGGAGCATATCTGAGATAAGAATTGGACAAAGGAATGAGGAAGAATAAAAACCAAGGAGAACTGTGGGGTTTCTTTCAGATTTTTTTATTCTATTTGTTTCTTTATGTAAAGGGTGCTGGCCATGTTTACTTCCCTTCTCCCAGAGGAAGCAGTGTAGTAGGGGCAAGATTTTTTGCTCCATAAATAAATATCAGGTTTTGCTACAAGGACACTTGTTCACAGGCATTGTATAAATATATTTTCATTATAAGAAGCTGGTCATTAAAAGCCATTTAATCTCTGTTACATATGATGAATAATACAGTTCTATTCATCTTAAGCCTTTGTCAGGGGGTGCCTATTCTTTCTAGAAATCAGAAATCCAGTCTGCATGGTTGTACTTTCCTAATCAATTAAACTAGAAACAATTTTCCAGGTTTGTTGGTGTCTTGGCTGATTTAGTGTTTCCATACCTAGAAAGTGCATGTGATGCAAAGACTGCAAATACAAATCTGTAGTGTCCTATTCCTCTTCATGTCAGACCCCCAGAAAGACTCTGTACCTGTGTAGGTGAGATACCATTTAAAGGGTTGTGTGTGTTCTGGAGCTCTAAGTCTTCTTACTTAGGAAACGTTTTAAGCAAGTATAAAAACCAATCTGCTGATTTCTTTGTTTTATGGGATCATTTTGTCTTGTTTGCTGTATGACTGATCCTTTTGTTTCTTAACAGTAGCTAGTACACATGACTTCCTTATTGCTTATTACTTTCTTATTCCAAATCAGTAGCTATCCTGGTTGCAGTTACCTTAAAATGACATTTTTTATTAAGTGAACCTTGACACTATAGATAATTTTTTATTAATAATGCAGAATTATTTTTCTAGATTGTTCTGTACACAGAATAAATTATATAGTCTGCACAACACCAGAGGTTTTTTGCATGAAAGAATTAAAATATAAGTATTATGAATATTTCTTATGAATAGTAGCTGATATGGAGAGCAAATTTTTAGCAAACTAGAAATTTTTCAAGTATGTGCAACATTTAGACTTTAGGGGTTTTTTTAAGTTTAACAACTATATTTTTTAAAAAAATTACCTGTATATATTATCTGCATTTAGTATTCAATAATGTGCTGTATAACATAATTTAAACCCCAGTCATGAATCATCTAATCATTTGACTACATTTTTGCTTTCATATTTTGATTTTTATTAGATTTATCCAGTTAATATTGAAATAATCATTACTATGTTTTGCAAATCACAATACTCCTGTACATATTATGGTGTATATTTGTTCAAATTGATGGAAAGGGCTCATACGTACCAACTCCAGTTGCTTGTAACAGAAAATATTCCTCAATGTTGAGCCATATCCTCAACCAGCAAAAACCAGTCTCTTTTTGTTGACTATTCTGAAACTTTACTAATATCAGGTATTGAAACATATGGCCTTGAAACAGTTGTGATAACACACGTTTGTAAGACATGACAATATAAAAAATTAGGAGGGTGATGAAAAGTAATAAAGGGAAGAAAGAGGAAACACCTTTGTTATAAGTTCCATTCCTTGAGAAGTATGCAAGGGTGGTAATTGTAAAATCCTGGGCGATTATATCATGAATTAATCTTATTTTGGAAATATAAGCAATAAAACACTTCTAAGAAGCTTTACAATGTGATTTGTCCTGAAGAGGCTATAACTGGCTGAAATATATCACCATCTCCTTTAATTGTGTAGATATTCTTTGGGATACTGGAGAAGGAAAAAAAAAAATCCATATCTTCAGAATTAGGGCAGGCAGTTAACAAGGTAGGGAGCTGGTGCTGACAGAGGAAGGAGAGATGAGGCAGTCTCTCCAACTGGGCAAGCAATACCAAGTTCAGTACCATCTCACACGGCCCTGTTTAGTTGTAAATCTAAATTGGGATACTCTGGATAATCTCACACAAATTACTCGTTGTAGATGCTATGCCTAATTCTAGGAAGATCTTCAGTCTTTTAATTATACTGGCATTTGTTTATTTTCTGACAAGCACCATATACTCAGAAATATGTTGGAATTCCTTTTTCATCCCCAGGAAAAAAGCTACCTGTATAGAACTTTAGCAGCAGGGTTGTCACAGTTCTGATGGTGAAAAGACATAGGCAAGATAAGGTTTGTAAGTGGTGTTGATATTTTTATTAGACCACTTGAAAATGCTACTCAGGGCAATTGTTTGAATTCCAAGCAAACGTTAAATCTTCTGTTCATAACAGGAAGTTTTCATTGCTCCAAACAAATCTGTGCCAAAACAAAATTTTTCTGCTCTCTCCAACTGTTAGAGGTGGAATAAAACCATTTCCGCCTATAGACCTTACCTCATCAAAGTCATGCAGGATTATTTTGTGATGAATAGTAATACAACTAAACCGACATAGTAATTAATGCAAAACACTCAATTTCTTTATTAAAAAAAATCCCATTCTCTCCTTTTCATATTCTTTTGGTGAACAATGAAAGGAATTTATAATTCAGAAACTATGAGTGACATGTATTACTTCCTTTTTATACTTCAGTTCTCTTAAGCCTATATATATATTTACCTATAACTTATTTATATGCAATTATCGTACTTTTGACTATATATATTTCTCATTCTGTACCTAAATACTATGTTCATACTCCTGTTCTATTATTTTAGAGATTATATTATGTGCAGCTTTAAATTATACGAGTCACTCAAGTTCGTAAAAAACTGTTAAATGTTAGCTAGCTGAGTAATAAGTGTTTCTATCAAAAGATTGATAGTACAACTGCAATTTATTGTATTAGATTGCAGACTTTTGATGTGCTGGTATTTGTTATGCTGTGTATAAATGCTGAAGAAATACTTCCGAATGGCAATTTATGTATGTGTCAACATCCTTGACAAAGGTGGGCAAGTTCTTTGTTGCACATACTATCATACAATATCTGTAACACCAAAGTGACACCACTAATTTTTTAATTATCAGTCATGCCATCCATTTGACAGCTGGAAAAATAGAGCACAGAAAAATAAAAGCAATTTAAATTAATCCTTAAACAACCATGAGCATAAAAATGGTATGTTATAGCTAAATAATTATGTAGTGCTTGTGTCATGCCACACAAATCTCACCTTGTGCCAGTAATCTCCCCTAACATCAAATTGTGTGGAATTCGGTCATTAACCTTCCTGCAACCACAAGTTCATCTTATTGTAATGACTTTTATGTTTGCTCTGGTTTCAAAGAACTAAAATGGTCTTGGCTTCTTGCACTCTGATCTTTCGCGGATTGTTGAAATGCTTGTCCTCTCCTCATCTGGTTTTGTGTGTGCTGCTTCAGAGTGGGCCTTGAGAGACACTCATAACCCAGCATTCCTGACCCAAGCCCCTAACAGTCTAGAACCCTGTAAATATTTTGGTACAGCCCTGGACTCAAGCTCAGCTTCTTATTTTTGGCTCAGTGCCCTGTTGACATGGATTCACTTTCATGCCTTCTCAGCTGCAGCTGGCTTTTGCCTGGCAAGCACAAAACATGAATGGAGGGCATTCCTGACTCTCTGGACTTGTTCACATAGTTATATATCCTAGGTGATAGCAGTAGTTGGAAAGACTCCCTGCTAGAACCGAAGTGAGGTAATTTAGGGGTTTGACACACAATGGGGTTGCCAGGGTCAGGTAACTGAAATTGTTTCTGGGTGACATTACAGGAGAAGAATGGGTAACTTGAGCTTCCCCACTCAATATTGTAGTTACTTCTACAGATAAAAAGGAACAAATCAATAAGGTTTAAAAATTTAAGCTCCATTTAACAAGTCCCAAATGTTTTGAAAGTCTTGGAAAACTTACAAAATTATGACCATAAGAATTTTTTAAAAATTCTCTATATTGCCATTATTTTTAGTGAGCATTACATTTTTTTAAAATAAATTAATGAACTTTAAATATAAAGTTCCTCAAAGTACTCCAAAGTGCTTTGTACTCCAAAGTACACATCATATCTCTTCTATAATGACTTATTTTTTTCTAAAGAATCTCGTCAGTATCTTCAAAGAGAGACGGCTGTTCACCAAAACTAAGTTTTTTCATGTAATCCATACCCCCATGTCTACAAATATATGTTCCAATAAATATTTGTACTATCCTAATATTTTTATGGATCAATATGTTCAAGTTTTGGTTGAATATCGTAATGAACTATACAGTAAGTGTTTATTGTGATGCATTGAAGCAAGTAATTGCCTTGTACTTCAGTGGGTGATACCCTGCAACCCTGGAATATTGACATTTGAAACTGCAGATTCAAATTTATGTTGAAATATGATCAATTAATGGTCCCCAAAGAGAAAAAAAAATACAGCAGAACCTGGCTGCTGAAAGTTTTCTATCTGAAGCACATGGCTCAGAAGAAACCAACCAACATCAGGAACAGAAATGCAAATTCTTCCTTGAGACCCACATACTCAAAATTCTGTCCGAGATGGCTGATTCCTTATCAGAAGTATGAAAAGAAATTGTAAGGACCTGCCACAAATATCAAGAAAACCTTATGAAGAAAGGGAAACACACATATTTTTAAAATAAAACCACCACATGGTAATGTCCAATACACACCAAGAGTTCTAATGCCTTACCACCATGAAAATAAAGAATTTATCATGTTCTGAATCATTCTGATGTCACTCAAAATTATGTAACATGTGTGTTTTTCATAGGCTTCCTATGGATTCAGAGGAAAGACAATAAATGTGTAACTCTGAAGGATTTAATGTAAAAAAAGTTATATTTGCAAAAGATTTCTGCTGGGTCCAGTAAACATTGTGGTAGGAGATAGTACATATGTAAGATTTTGGCTTCCTCAGCACAAGGTTCCACTTTGAGCATAGGTTTATCTAGAAATGGACATGCTGACAGAGAACGTTTCAAAATAGTATTAAAGCTCTTTCAAGATGAAGGATGTGTATTTCAGGTCAAAAAGTATGAGAGGATATACTGAGGATGGAAAACAGCTAAGCTGTCACTCTGAAGAGGTAAAAAATAATAATCAGCAGGTAAGAAATAAATAAAGAAATAGGTAAACTTAGAATTTCTTCCTTAAAGCCAGCTTTTCTTTTAGTGTGTGTAAATCTACATAGAAAATGAGAATTTAAAGCTGTAGTGGTCTGTATCTTTTTTGCACAGTGAAACTCCATGAGGATTTTATACATATTTCATAGACATTTCCAATGAAATAGGTATTTGAGAGAGGTGTGTTCCTTGGATATTGGAATATCCTTGAACCTCCTTGTGAGTTAAATACATCAGCAGGGTGACACTGAAGATTTCAGTTTCACCCTAAGATTGCATTGCATCTTCCAAGGATAAAATTCAGGCCTTGAAATATTCAAGAGCAACTAAATAAATGAGCCCAACAGAATCTAAATTCTATTATTTCAGTGAAAATCAAAAGTAATTGGAAATTATTGTACATCTCAGAACAGAAGTCTCAGCTGATTTTAACATTAATCCAATCAATCACAGTGGAGTTTCACCAGCTAAATGGAAAGAAATTAGAGCCCAAAGGAAGAGTATTTTTGAACATCTCTAAGATTTGTCTACATGCAGGATTACAAAATGCTGGACTGAACTTTATCACAGTTTCTAAAGAAATTAAATTTAATGAAATTGAAGAACTCCTAGGAAGACCACTCTAAAATTGTACTGGTATAACTGAAAATGGGGACTACGTTCTTTAAATGAGCATTATAATGATATTTTTCTAGCAAGAAGAACTCCCTGCAAAGGAATAAAAAGATATTTAAATATTCAGGTCAGAATCAATCCTTCCTGTAGGAATAAGAATGCTGCATACAAATTTCTTAACCTACTCTTTACAGGAATTTTCTTTGGTGGTAATAACATGCCAAGATACTTAGAAAAGACAGCATTTTGAGTTACCAAGTCATCTTTAAACTCTTTAAATCAAACAATATAATTTGCACTGATGCTACTAATACACCTCTTTCCTGATTTTCAATGACTTCTGTAACCTTGATGTTCTTAATTGCTTGAAGGTAGCTTTCTATATTTACTTCAGGGCCCACCTAGAACAAATAAGCAGAACAGTAAAATCATGCAATGAACTGGGAAGTTCAGGAGCATAAAGGAGGACTCTCATAGGAAATTAGTATGGCGCACAGAATGCAGATTTTGCTATGAAATTCTGCCCTTATCATTCTTTTAATGGTTTTCATAGATACCAACCAGTTAGCTAGATATGGTTTTTCTCAGACTTGGGAGGCATCAAAAGTGACTGAATCTTTTTATTGAATGAATCTATTCTAGTGAAAGGAGTCCTTTCTTCCTCATTTAATCTATATTCAGGGCAAGAGGTTTTTTTCTGTTGGCACCCACTTAGAACAATTTTCTGATCAACACTGCATTTCATTTAAAGGCAGTTTTTGTAATTTGCTGCTATGACTTAGAAGTTCTGGTACATTTTTTTTTTCCTGCTCAAAGTAGACATTTATTCTTTAAAGAAAGGAAGCATCTGGACTGATTCACTGGCAACTAATAAAGCTGTATAGAAGCAACCTTGGATAACAAGGCTACCACAGAACACCTGGCACTGCTGGCATCGCAGCATTGACTTCAGTACCTTCTCTGTATTGGGGGTGGGAAGAAAAAAAGCAGTTAAGTCTAATTCCTTTCATCTGCTTTTGCATATTCTTCAGACAGAGGGGAGTCTGCCTGGAAAGCAAAATTCAGCGTTAAGTGAGTATAAGTCTGGAAGATGCTTACTGGGTTTACCCTTAAGTATCAGGTTTGTCCTGAATTCCATATCATGAGCCTTGGTTATTCCATTTTCAGGAGTATCTGCCCAAAGGAAAGGAAGCTAAATATCTTTCTGTGACCGTTAATACTCTGCTTGTGAAGCATCTTTTATCTGACAAAAACCTGAGAGGTTCCTGACGACAGCTGCACTGGTACTTACATGACCCAACTCCTGACCAACAGTAACGTCTCTCTCTAGGCCTAGAAGTCAGGAAGAATTTACTTGATTTCCTACAATTGAACCTTATTGTCTCTGTTAGGAAGAACCTGAGTTATATCAAAAGGTGTCAGATCAGCACTTTTGATCTCAGGAAAAGGACATTTCAGGCATTTTGCTAGTAATAAAAGCTGGTCTTTTGATTTTCTTAGTTAATGTCTCTGCTTAACCACTTGGTCTTATAAGGTACTTACAAGATACATTTAGTATTTCCAAAGTCCCTAAGAAATATTTTTAAAAACCCCACCAAAGTAATTTGTATGCAAATCACCATTGAAAACTCTGTTTGCAAGTTGTGATTTTACTATTGAAGCTGTGCAATATAAAGCATAAATTAGTTTTAAAGCCAAATGCCGGTTTTACAATGCTATTTGGACTATCAATTGATGTTTATTTAAATGGGTATTTGATATTATTTGCATTAACTGCAACTACTGACTAGTTGTTATGAAGATTCATTTGGCTGTAGTTATATTGAACTGTAACACTACTGTATGTTTACATCATCACAAAAGTGATAGGAGATTTCAAAGTGTTCTATTTTAATTTAATCTTCATTTACCCACACACCCCTACATTACTGGAGTACAAGTGGTGTTTTCATTTCATCCAAATGCCTCTGAAAACCATGAATTTTGAGGTTATCCCTCTAAGTTCTTAAGTTCTTGCATCATTATGCACCTTCAAACACAAAAATTGCAGCTGTGACTGTCAGTCATGCAATGATATTTTTTAATGTCCTTAGCAGACTTTTTTGTCTTTATACTTCTCTGCAGTGAATTATTCAAATAAGAATACTGTCATGACTGTGACTGTGTTACACTACTGAAAGATTTATATTTCAGAAAAGAACAATGTAAAGGTATCTACGAGCAAGATTGGGCCAACGATTCTCATGCAACATATTTATCTGTATAGAACTTTTATACATCCTATATGAGACAGAAAAAATATCTATGGCAAATCTATATTCTGAGCATTACACAAAGCTATGTGAGTCCTGCTGTTAGTCTACTGCTACATACTTCCCCAGAGCAAAGAAGGAGCTGTTCAGACTACTGTGAATAGAATAAATTCCTGTATTCCTTTTGAAAATATTGGGAAGCATGGAATACATGGAGTAAAACACAGTAAGTCATTCACAATTCTAAAGGACAAATTCCTCAACAATTTATATTAACATATAAACATTTACCATACATACATGGAGCCACATTCAGATTGTAGTCACACTAGCAGGTAAATAGAACCTGCTTTACTTCATCACTTTACCTGTCACAAATGGCTCTATCTCAGCTTTTATAATGCTTTATATAATGACACATGAGTAATAAAAATTACTCATGTGTCATTATGTGTCATTTCTTCTCTCTTCTAGGAAAACACATGCATTTGATATTTATCCAGTGTTCTAAAATAGCTGATAGAGTTACACCTTGCTAACAAGACTCAATTCATTTTGATTGTCCCTGAAATGAATAAGCTTGTTAAAGAAACAGGTTTTTGAGAGTTCTGCATTTATCAAGCTGTTATAAAAGCAAAATGAATGTCTAATTAATATTTTCCTTTTCAGAACACCTTCACCCCTATAGCTTTTAATAAGTACATATAACTCTCAGAAATGTACATATATATAGGTCATGCTAATTATCCACGTTGGGAGGCAAGAATGCGCCTATGTTCCTCTACCTAGTTGGCATACTCTTGAGACCCAAGTCAGAAGACAAGGCTTCAGAAAGTCTAAAAATACATTTACTAGGTTCTTAGCCATTAAACTGCTTGAAGAGGAGGTCTCTCATGTACTAGCTGGCAGCCTGTAATTTGTATTATGCAGAAAATGAGACTAGATAATCAAAAAACAACCTTTCTGGCCTTGAAGCTTATGAATCACACAGAACAGAAAAATTACTGAGGTAACATGTAAGAAAATTGTCAGACGTTAAAAGAGCCATGCCAGTTTTGCTTTATTAGTGACACTTTTATCATGTTTCTTGTGTAGATGGAATTATGTGTCAATGAGCTCCCTCAAGTCAAGCCCTTATGGACTAACTGGAAAAAATCATTCAAAGCATTCCCTCAAGCCAGGATGTGACATGAAAACTGAAACATCTTCATGGGAAAACCTCAAACATATATGGAACTGTAAATTAAAGGGAGGTTAATCCTCCTCAAACTTCAATATTTTGCTGTGGTTATTTATTTTGAATACTTTGAATTGGATAGTGCAGTTAATCTCATTCAGGAGCATTATGCTATTCAGTATTTTTATTTTTTACAGGTTGTCATAACACATTTGCAACAGATTTTGGAGGTCTTCAAGTTATACTGTAAGAAATGAGCTTACCTTGTCAGGCAGTGACAGACCAGATAAACCCTGGGAAAAACATTATTGTGGATTATTTGTGCAGCAAAGTTGGAACTGTTCATATCTGCCCTTTTATACAAGGAAAAATGCTTATACAAATCTGGCAAATTAAATGAGGAATAGAAATTATCTAATCTAGGAAATGCTATAAGAGAGAGGGCTCCTATAACAGAGCAATCATAGAGTGCTCTGAATTAGAGGGAAGAAAGATTCAAACTTATTAAACCTGGAGTCTTTTAATTTAAAGACTGAAGTTCTAATATTTGGTTTCTCTTTGAACCTCACTATTCAAATGTATATTCACTGAGAGTTAAATAATCTTCTTTATTTCCAATATACTTACACAAAAGAGGATGAAATCATAGGCTACTTTATTGAAGGACTTATTATTCTACATCAGAATTATCTTTATTTGTGAAGACTTCAAAAAATTTCTTAATGTTCAGTTTTACTGTAGCCAGGAAAAGATCTTGTTATTTGCTAAAATTCCAGAAAACAAATGAGACTATGAAACATATGAAAAAACACATATAAAAAAAAATTAAAAGTTATTTAATTCAATGGAGTTATGATAGTTCTAGTTTAAAAAATTCCTTTCCCTGGTAATACATGTTGACTATCAGGGGGGAGGGGGAAAGCATTATATCTGTGCCAGTTACACACCTTGTAGAACTAACAGCCTCTGGATTATTAACATCTTATTGTTTGATAATTTAATAATACAATGGGTCAAATATATGTACAAGCAGCTGAATATCCATCATTGGGAAAAATGAAAAATCATCTTCACTTGGATGGGGAAAAATGTCTCTCCTACAATTTTCTCCTTATTCTTTAATGCACTAATTATTAATATATATTATGGAAGCATGTCTATATGTAGCTAAGAGGAGATGTCTCTTTTGGAACATCTGTCTGTTTTCTAATCTACCTCTGTATCCTTAATGAAGCTGGTACTTATACAGCCATCAGTGAACTTAATATGGGGAAAAGCCATAGGGAAGTGGGATAAGGAATAAAAAAAGCTGAGTGCTATATTTCCATGTATTTGGATTGCGTTCAAGCCATACTGGAGTGTTACAGAGGAACAGGCTTCAAATATGTAGCAAATCCCTGCCCCTGATTCCTCCTGTGCTGCTGCACGGTGAGTGTGGGCACTTCAAAAATGCTATGAGCAGCTTCCTTCTTGGTCTCAGAGTCATCCCTCAGAACTGGCAGCATCTGGTATTCTCAGATAATTAATTTCTGGCAAGTATTTGAGAACAGGGCATATTAAAATGTCACTTTGAGGATGCTATCACATGTTTGAAGGCTAATACAGAGGAATTGACAGCAAAAAGCAAAATAAAACATTAAAAAATCCATTCATGAAACAACCCTAGATCCTCCAGCAGTTATAATTAGGTCATTTTGTATAATTTTTGTTGGATTATAATATTCAAATTCACATAAATGAGTGCATTGGAGAAAAGCATAATACAATCTCTTTTTCCTTTACATAATACAATCTCTTTTCCTTTCCTTTACAATACATTTTATATTTTTTCCTATCTCGTGTTGCATCTGTTTACAAGAGACATTGTTTAGCAGGAGAACGGATGATGCCCTGATGCATTCATGGTTGCACAGTGTCTGTCATTATGCTGAAGGACTGAGGAAAACCTAATTGGCAGTTAAAGCATGAAATTTCTGTACCTCAAAATTTGGTTCTCAATACCTATTTTGCCTGTAGTGCATCTGCTGACAGTTTCAGCAGATGTTTGAGTATCAGCGAAGTGTGGTCATGACTGTTGATGTAGTCAGGCATGTTATTTGAAAAAACATCTTTCCAGTACTCCAAAATGTGTCTGATTCAAAATCTAAATTAATTTGGTTTTAGTAACTCTACATGGAACACGTCTGACTGTTTCAGTATTTGAGCTTTTGTAGTGGGTTTCTCTGTAAACAGGCATTAGGAATGAAACCAAACAGACCAGTCTGTGCCAGTCTGGGATGGCTTGGGAAGAGAAATCTATCAGCAGTAACACAGAGCAAGAAAGAGAAGAAACTTTGAATGGTGTGTATTTTTTTTAAATAAGGTGTGCAAGTTGCATTTGGGCTGTTTTTCCTTCTGCTTTGTTTTGGTTTGGGGTTGTTTTTGGTTTTTGTTGTTGTTTTAAATTTTTTCAAACTGAGTAGAAAACAGGGTTTCTGTGGTCTTAAGAACAAAGCCACTGCATGTGTGGAGAGCAGTGAAATACTAATTGGATTACAGGTGCTCTTAATTATCATGCACTGAGGGTGTTCAGTTTTCCTATGATCAAGGCAGTAGTGTGAATATGGACTGCAAGAAAGAGGTTTTTTTTCTTATATGAAGGGGAAAGCTGAGAGAATGCAAAAAGGGTGAGTAATGCTGACAGGAACTTCACTAAAACTTTATGCATCTCTTGTCTCTCCTTTTTTCCTGAAGGACAGGTTTTTTTCTGAAGGACAGTGTTTTTCCTTATAGTGTGAACATTTAGCATTCTTTTGTGAAGCACTTTGCTAATTAAATACCTGTAGCTCCTCTGAGATGCTTGCAGTGTGGGACGACAATGACTTCTGGCACAAGGTAGTCAGAGCAGCCTGTTCTGGGTTATTGTATTCAAAACTTTTCCCTGAAAGACTAAGGCATTAAGTACAGGGAGACATGGGGAGACTTCAGTGTCCTGACATTTAAACATGGTTCTAGACAGATTTGAAAACTTCCTGTGTTTGTGAAGTCTCAAAGAAGGCAGGAAGGTTCTGAAGAGCCATAGGAGTACAGGCATAAAAAAATTTTATTATTCTATCCTTTTCTCCTACTGAGTGTGTCTCCTTGTTGCTAGGAGAAAGGTAAGGTAAATGCTCCCAAATTTTTAAGACACCATAGCTATTTCCTGCCAAGTGTTTTCTCGTAGGACTGACTGTTCCAATACTAAGTAGGCCCCAAAAAAACCTTTAATAAAGCCAACCCTCATCCACTTTTTTTCATATATTACAAGGGTCAGGAAAGAGAGAAGCTTAGAAGAATGGGAAGGTGAAAGGGCTGTTGCTGTGGGAGTGGAACACAATTTAGAAGTGGAAAACACAGACCCAGCAGTCCTTGGTCCTGGCTTGGCTTGAGACTGTACAGAAAACTGCCTGAGAGACTTGGAAGGTGTGCCTTGTTCAAGCTCTCTGGTTGTTCATTTACTCTTTAAAAAGAAGAACCCTGCTTAGGCATTTCTGTCACTTTTGATGTATGATGAGAATACAACAATGCTACATTTCTGTCAAAGGCTCTTCAACTCTAACACTTCCGTGTCTTCAATTTTCATAATTGATTTGATAACAAAATTACTTCATATTAAGTTCATGACAACATTTTTCAAGAGAGAAAAGCTTCCTTCAACCATTCTCCTCCCCTCATTACTGTATTTTAATTCCTATCTCTGAAAGTAATATTAAATTTTAGGCTATAGGCTTGATTTGATCATTAACTGTATATCAGCAACAAATCTTTGCATAAACAGTGAATTAAAAAGAACTGTATGTACTTTAGCATGGATGATTTAAGACCAGTTGAGGAGAAGGATATTATGAAGTAGATCTATATCAAGAGGAAGGTTAATGAAAACAAAACCCCGAGACCTCTAGGCCTTAATCAGAGATCTGTAATATTTGCCTAGCCAGATGAGGTGCAGGGGCAAAACTAAGCAGCTAAGTAGCAGAGTCCTCTCACATAATCAAGGACGTGAAAGTGGTGGCAAAAAGAAGAAGGAAAGAAGCAAAAGAAGGCATAAGAGAGCAGAAAGAATTTTGCCTTTGAAATCAGCAAGTGGAAACAGTTAAACCCACTTTTATACCTATTTTACCAATGACATGTAAATAGATCTTCTCTCTGTTTCCACTAAAATTTCTATTATGTTTGGTATATCTAAGCCTTAAATAAAGCCAAATAACCTCTCATTCTCCAAAACATGAACATTTAATTATAGCTTTTTAAAGTAGGAAAAACACTTCTTAGATGTGCTATTAGGTATTCTAGATGCCTATTCCATAACCACATTATTATTATAGTTTCAAAGACCTTGAAGCAAAAATGCTTCGTCTAATGTGAAATATAAATGTATAAGAAAATAGAGTGAAGAGAATCAAACAGGTAGAATATGTTATTATTTAGTAACGTGTCTGAATATGGTGCCCAAACATTTGCACTTGCTCTAAAGAAATGTTTTGTATTTTTTTATATCTAAGCATGGAAAAAGGAACGAAGCTCAAAAACCCTCACTATTTCCTAAATCAAAAAATTTTATGAGGAAATAACATATATCACATACATTACACTACTTACATAACAGACATTACATACACTCAGTCATTATGTGCATTAAAATGTCAAATAATCCAAAACAAAAGTAGCACTTTTTCAGAACTACTGGGTTTTTTCATAAATCCAGGAGCAATATCTGTATAAAGTGACTCTAGAGCGTGCTGAAGGCATTTAAAATTTATCAGCAAACTCGCTTTAGTTATCAAGCTTGAGAACATTTATCCTATTCATTACTGACATCTCCCAGAATTCTTGCGATGGTTTTGTTCAAATAGCTTGTCAGCTTTTGGCAAATAGAGGTGATTTTCAGTAATATTTTTCAGATACTTCAAATTGAATTATACATCCAGAGGCAGTCAATCTTGCTCACCATTAATTTAGCAGGGAAAAAAAATCTTTACGTATTGAAGGCCAGCTCTGCAAGGGGGACCTAAGCCTTGCAATGCTAACAGGGATCTAACCAAAGGGCTGGAGAAATCCTGCCCACAAGAATGCAGAACCCTTGCCTCTGCACACAGGCTTGTTCTGCAGTAGAAAGGGGAAATGTGAAGTGCCTTTGGGTACTGTGGGAATTTTAGTACTCTGAAAGTGAAAACTGTGAGGTTGCTGAGTACAGGTTGTGAGATCTAAGCAGTGCTTATCAAAATGTTCATTAGGAACTTGCTTGCATCTCAGTTTTGATGTTCCAACATGACAACATTAAGAAGGCACACCCATGTCCACACATGTCCATGCTTATGTGGCATTTTTTGGCAACTTGTAGCTTTTGTTTGTTACTTTGATTGCTATTATCTCAAACCATTTTATTTTAAAGTAGCTCAAAAATATGCATTTCTAATTGTAATGACAGGTATAGACTACCTAATTTAAGTAACTCATAAAAATGTGAGATATATTACCATTTGATTAGTCTGCAAATATGGGCAAGGTCTTTATTAGGTCTTTGGCCTCTCTTTTCATGCCTGTTGAAGGTCTGGAAAGAAGGTGTAAACAGATAAAGATTACAGCAATATGTGGAATCTTTGTATCATACCTAAACCCAAAGCTGGGAATAGGGCTGAGTTGTAGCCTGGAGCCTTCCTTAAGTATGGAGAGCAGAGTCACTTCCATGAAACAGATTTATCCAGCACAGACAGCAGAATCACCAGGATGGTGCAGTCTCACATGCACAAATCTTTTATTGCTACTGAGACACACTCAGAAAAGATTTAAGGTTTTGATCAGCCTAGACTATGTGGTGTGTAAAATGATTTCCTTTCCAGAACTCAGAGTCTCAGGACTCATCTGCTGTTATAAAAGTCAGTGGAAGTGGGAAAGTTGGGGTGTACTAAATGAGGTGCTATCCAATGCATTGAGCTTGGTGTATCATCTTGTAATGAAATCTGAGGTTCCCTTTTACCTACCAAATGCAGCCTTCTGCAAATATTAGGTGAGTTTCTAGATTTACAGATCAACTTTCAATGATTTAATAAGGTCCTTAAAGAGAACAAGTATTAGTTTACAAGGTCGGATTGAGGGAAAATGCCTTATAAATCCATTGAGAATTTGCATAGGAATTATATTCTCAAATGTCAGCTGATTACTTTTTTGTATGATAATTCTAGCACTTATTAGGAAATTATTTATATCATCATCTTGTTTTCAGTTGTCTTAGAGCAAGAATGTAGATATATCTGTGTGATGGTGGTCAACAGCTGGATGATGATCTTAGAGGTCTTTTCCAACCTGAACAATTCAATCATTTTTCAATGAGTTTTATGGATCAAAATAAGGACAGAGATGCAGGAGAAGGGAATACAGTTAACCTTGCCCCTGATAAGTAACAGTTGTGTTAATTACCCAATACAGCCTCACTCCTGATGAGTCACAGCTATAGCCAATAAAGGTAAGTGTGATAAAAGGGAGTGAGTAAGCAGGTGAGAACCATTATGGAGGAGAAGCCTTGAGGCTGATGAATGAGAGAATCATAGAGAAGAAGAAGCAGGATCCTGGGGAGAGAGAATCACTGTTGTGAGGTCAGTCTGGCTCTGCAGTTAGAGCCTGTTGTTGGAACCAGCAGTCATAGTCTGGCTAGGTAAAAGCCTGCATTCAGAATCTGCAAACTGATACCTGCAGTCATAGTTCAGCAGGAAATAATCAGCAGTCAGAGGCTGCAAGGGAAACCTACAGTAGGAACTGCTGCAGCCAGAGTCAGTGATTGGTTGGAGTCAGGATGACTGAGCTGTAAAGAGGAATAAATCAGGACTCTTTTTGTGCTGTGATAAACAAGAAGTCTGTGTTTTGGCTCATTTCTACCCTCTAACAAGAGGGCTGCTGCAACAAGAGATTACAAAACCAATATTTTTCTTCACAATTTTACTTCTTTGGAATCTTCCATGGAAGTTCTACTGTTCTGTGTTTTCTTTGGAGGGAAGGACAAAACACTTGATGCCCTTGATGTCTTACTGTTCAGCTGCAGGAAATGCTCCCACTCTGATAAGTAACGTTTCAACCTGGAAACATAGCAAAGAATGAAATTTCATAGGGTTATTAAATTTTATTAAATCTAGAGCCAGATATTTCTGTAGCTACTGCCAGTTGCCAAACAGGATAAGCCTAAAGTCCAAGAGGGTGGGGCTGGAAGTGCAGGAGAAGATATGTCCATTTTGGCAGGTAAGTCCAGTGTGGTCAAGTGATGAAAGAAGCTGTCAAGAATGGAAATCTCAAAATGCACCTTTCTGCTAAGAAGGAGTCCTCAATAGGCAGAAGATACTGGAGAGCACTTGTGGATTCCAAGCTGGCAGAGCAATTTGGTGGCGCAGACATGTGAGCGGTGGTTTCTTCATGGTAAGAAAAGTTTTCATAGTCCATCCTTTGGTATTAACAACTGATTGCTCTAAATGTACGAGAGTAGACCGTAGTATTATTTACTGTAAAGGAACTGGATATAACTCTAGAAAAGCCAATATTCTGTCATAAAACAAGATGCTAATTTACGTATGTGGTAAATTGAGAGTGCTGCTTTTACAATTGAATTACTCATAGGAAAATAGTAAAAGACCCCACCTGCTCACCTTCATGCAGCCCACAGATATTATTGGCAGGCTGATGTGGTAGAAATTTGTTTTGTGTATGGTAATGAAAAGGGTCATCAATATAGCTAATACTACTATTGATTCAATATAGCTTTATTTTTTGTTTTACTTGCAGTACCGCTTTGCAATGATCCATCTCTTTTGTACATGCTTTGTTCTCCACTTCTAAGAAATGAAAATAGACATCCCTTAATATATGTCTTGAAGTAGTCAATAGCTGCTGAAGGAATGTTTTTAATTTTGGGCTTTAAAGGAAGTCTTTAAGACTTTGAGGTATAGCAGATTATGTCATTAAAATACATTTTAATTTGTGGTATAATTTATAAAAGTGTAAGGGGTTTAAATGCTTATAATAAATGGATATATTGTTATCAGTGTGAAAAAGCAGTAGATTGAATAATATAAAAGTCACTAATTTTGTGTTTATATAAATTCCTTTTTGAAGCTTTTAATTGAATTAATCAATTTAAAATTGGATTACTCAGACACATCAAAACTTTAAATGTATTGACATTTTTTCACTCTGAACTTCATGGAGTAAACTTAACTCTACTTTTAATCAATAATTTGGCTGTGAAATTGTTTATTAGTTAAGCTCTGGAAGGGCAATATCCCATTCTTGTCTAAGTCTGTGGCAAAATTCTTCTTGACTACAATGACGTTTGCCGTTCAGCCTTGCTCTTTTTGACAATTTAAAGTCATACATCTTACAGAAATTTAAAATAATGATTCTAAACTTTCTCTGTTTTTTTAATATGGGAAATGTATAGGAAGGAAATTACTATTTAACACTCAGCTATTTGTACAAACATTCAGAAACAATCCCAGTCACAAAAATAGACTAGGCCATAAATTAATGGCAGAGAATAAATTAGATGATAGTGTGAAGATATCAAGTTCAGCAAGTATTATAAATAATTTCTTAATTAAAGCTGGTAAGCAGTTAATGTTAATTATTGTATTAAAGTTAGAATACAGATGAGGATACAATATACTGTATTACTTAAGATGCAGTTTTAATATGAGCAGTAGTAAGGAAGAATTGCTTTCAGAGTTGGGAATATGCTATAATTAAGATAAAATTTCTCAGACCCATCTGACTGTTGATTGTTTTTCATCATGCTCTCCTGAAAAAAAGTTGTAGTCAATCAAACATGACTCTGTTGTATGATGCAAGGAAAAGCATAGATGTGATAAGTAGATTTTAAACATTATGCTGATTTTGATTACTGTAAACTATAAATCTCTAACTATTACATTTCGTATGAATAATCTTTGCTTTTAAAGAGACATTATTTTTATAGGAAGAAATATGTGGTTTTGGTGTCTGCGTAGTTTGATCTTAAGGCGTAGGAATAACAAAAATATGCTTTGGTGCTGGCAATCTAAAGCCAACTTACTAGGTTGCTATATTTGACTGCCCCCCCCATTCAATTTTGCTCTGGGGGACGAGCAACAACTCTTAGATTTGAAGCAGTTGTAAATTAATCATAAGCATGGCATTATGATGGCAGATCAGCAGCAATACCCCTTTCAAGGTGCTGTCTTTGAAAGGCTGGAAGGCTCTGGATGTCACTTATAGATATTTTTAATGTAATTTTTCTCTACTTTCTGTTGAAGTTTTTTTCCCCATTGCTCATAATTACGTTGAGGAATGAGGTCTTAGCCGCACATTTATAAAACTCTATGTTCATGTGAGCAATTGGAGAGCAAGAAAAGGGCAAAAGAGCCAGTGGGTATATTTTATGAGAACTTATGCTTTTTCATAAATTCTACTAGCAGCTAGGATCTAATTCAGACAGCTGTCAAATTTTGGGCCACCTCAGAGGTACTCATGAAAAATGATGTAACTTCAAATGTCCCATTATCCCATCAAAGATTAATAGGAAACAATGCTTCTTGAGGAAGGTTCTTCAATGTGGTAGTGTCACATGAAGTAGTTCTAGGGAGCCGATTTGCCAACAACTGTATGCAATGCAGGGCTTTCTTTCCTGCTGGGATAAGTCCCAGACAGCTGGCTAACCTGTGTTAATAGTCTCATTTCTGTCATCAGACTCCTGTGAAAATATGTAGGAAAGCTGGAAAAGTGCTGTCTTGTCCTTATGACATGGCATAGCATTTGTATCATTCTTTTTTCTCCCTTATGAGATGAATTCATTTGAAATTCAAAAAGCACTTGCATGAGAAGATGATTCTGCAGAGAATCCTGACTTTAGTATCTGTCTTTATCAAGACTATACTATTCTATACTTATTTGAAAAGCACATTTATGCCTTCTCTAGTTGAATTATTCTCAAACTTTGGTTATTTCTGGAAATATGAATTGTAGTGGTGATATACAAAGATATTTGCTTAAGAGACATCACTGTTAGTCATACTAATGGACAAACAAAACCTTTGAAACCAAGCTGCATCTGGGCATATATTTCTGACTCCCTGCCTGAGTTCATTTATACCCTAATAAGGGAAAAAAACCCAAAATGTTAATTTTGTGGTGCCATTTCATGAGAAGAAGGTTACTTGTGAATTTTCTTTACATTCACTAAGGCAATATCGTGTTTGTTCTGACATCTTAAAGGACATTTAAAATATCTTTCTCTAGATTTTTACATGCTGTTTAAAAAAAAAAAAATCGAACAAACATTAGGAAAAATAAGACCTCATCGCAGTATTTGAAAATTTATGATACATTACAGTTTACATACTTTGGTTTAATTCCATTCTAGATTTTGTTTTGTATGATTTTTCACAGTAAGAATGACATTTGAGGAAAAGGAAAAAAAGAGATACCATCCTCTGTGAAAGAAATCTATTTTAAGCCTTTTTCTTTCTTCTCCCTGTGTGGTTCACAGAGATGAAAAAAAATGTATTGATCTTCGCAAGAGATCAATAGGCAGAGCCATTCACAGTTCGACATTCTGTAGAAAATAACTTGAATCAAATTAACCTGGAGCACCTGCTGCAGTTTTGCCAGGTAACCTTGCTCTCAAGCAGGTTCTAAGTATAATAAATTATATTTTTGTGGTAAAAAGTGGTGCCTTGTGAATTGTTAAAGATATACTCACTAGGTTGCACTTTAATCCCCCTTGTAATCACCCGTTAGTATATCTTTTATACTTTGAGATTACAGGGTTTTATTTCAAAAAATGGTGGTCATACTGTTTTTATTACTTTTACTTCTAAAGGTCATGTTAGAGTTGTCAAAAATAAGCACATATCTTGGTATTAATGTTTTAAAATACAATGTCGGCCAGCCCATATTGTTACTCTCCCCATGGTAATTTAAGGTTGGGGAGCTTTACTGATTAAACCCTTCATTTTAATTTTCAACATTTGCATTTAAAAGGTAGCTCCTTTGACTGGTAATAAATGAGGCATTGGTTATATTTAATAACTCCTATGCATTCTGGTGTCACAGCAGACCTACAAGATCCTACATGCTGTCACATTTAGGATGATAGATTTTATAAAACTGCGTTGCATAAAGATGAACCCTTTTGTGCTACCTTGCAAGGTTGTCATGGTAACAGAGCACTGCTTCATGGGAATTTCATTTTTCTGGTAATGTTAGATACTGAACCCAAAGCTGCTTCTTTAGATGGCTCTTAAATCTCATTTTTAATATGATATCATTTTGTAGAGGCTTATAATTCATCTTTTGTATCTTTGTTTCCTCAGAAATATTTCCTATAATGCTGACATAGGTAAAGTACTAAACTTTGACTTACCAAATGACGAGCATAGCAGACACTCGGAAGATTTTGGGGTTTTATGTTCCATGCCATTGCTCCATTTTATAAATATTTAGGATATGTTTTGCAATTCCGCACTTTCTCTGAACTATAGAAAGGTCTTAGACTTCTAGCTTTGGAAATATTTTTATTATGGGAAAGTATTACAGATAATATGCTGTAGACAGAAAAATCCTCTCTTTCTGGTTTTAATTATCTTGTTAGCAAAATGAATTTAAATTTTATATATAAGGAAAATGGTTACAAAATTGTTTTTAGGTCTGCAAATAAAGCCACATTTTGGGGGGGAGTTATTGGGTACATCTCTGTAACAGATGATGTATTTTTATCATCCTGTATATGTAAGAAATCACATGGGTACTTCAAGTGATCTGACATTCATAAGCCAATGATTTTCTTTACCTTTACAAATTAAAATGACTGACATGGAAATCCTTATTCCCTGCCCTAAGCCCCTATTTCTGAGTGCTCAGCTGTGAATTGTTCACTGTGCTGAATCAGCTGGAGCTATAATGTTCTCAAGATACAGCCAACTCCTTGACATATGGGAGAAAATATATATGTGGATATAAGTCGGACCATTTGGTACCCTGTTGGAGTTCCCTTAGATAAGCTAATGAAATCCATGCAACAGGAATATTTTTCTAGTGGAAGCATTTCATGCTGTTTGCAGATGAAAACAGATAAAATAAAGTGCTTTCCTGAGGAAAGTGTTAGAAGTTGTTCTGCACCTTCTCCAGCGCCATTCATATTGAATGTTTCCCCATACTGCTGCAGCATTTTTTCAGAGGACCTTGGGGAGAGCATGGCAAACATCTCACAAATGACTGAGCCAACTAAGAAGGGGTGCTGGAAGATGTGAGCCTCTTCCTGCATGGGGAAAGATGGCACTGTGCTCTCTGCTAATTAAACAGGCTTTCCTTTCCCTCTTGTTCCCATTTGAAGCAGTCTTGGAACAAAAGATGTAGAAAAGGCCGAAAAAAGGGAAGTTTCAGGGGGAATGGTATGAAATGAGGGAAGACCTTTTCTTCTCCCCTACTTGCAAAATTTAAAGTCTTTTCCATCCAATATTAGTGTTTAAACCCATCTACAAACTGTTCTGCTGCTAGTGAAATCCTTCATCCCCTGCAAACTTGCATGCTTGTCCTCATTTTCCTAAACTTGGCAATGATAAGATTTACATGGAACTTTTGTGCTTGATGTCTTTCCCCCTCAAACTACGTAGCATTTCCACTGTTTGCATCATGTTGCTTATATGAAGAACTAAAAGCTGTTCAGCAATAGTCTTTTTTCTTTGGATGTAATCTTCTTATCAGTGAGTAGAGTTTGCGTACAAAGAGCAAGAACTTTTAAAAATGTTTCTTTGCTAGAGTGTTATTTTTCTTATAAACTACTAGATGTCAGAATGTGTCTTGAGATCACCATAGATTCAAATAATTTTTCTGTTCCACAAATAATAGGAGTTGTTCATAATAATTTCTTAAGAAGCAATTTTAAACTAAAATTTTGGAAGTGTCTTTTATGGAGTATATGAAACTAGCAATACTTCTGTTTTCATATTTTGTAAATAACTTAAGCTTCAGCATTTTTCTCCAGACTATCAGTGTCTTTAAAAATGTAATATGATTTCAGTAAATTGTCTATAAAATGTGTAATTATTAGTAGATTCCATTACTATAATTAAAATCACTGCATTCTCAATAGTAAGTAGGGGGACAAGCTGGCAAGGAAGGCTTCAAAAAACTGTACCACTCATATTACTGTGCTTATTCTAAATTATCATGATAATTCCCCACTCTATGTAAATAATTATCTGTAGGGAACCTCATGTCCTCAAATACCTGTTCATCAAGAGATATCTTAGTCCTTCTGGCATCTCCTAAAATATTGTTAACATCTTTTTCTCTTAAAGAGGGAATGTTCCCCTGTTCAATATGTTCAACATCCACAATGCATCTGACTTTTTAAATCTACTGCAGTAGATAAAAGAAGATCGAAAGACTCAGATCCTGAGCCGCCTTCTCCATCATAATATAAATTCAGGCACTATTTGGGATAACAAGCTGTACATTGTGATCAGAAAATATTCTGTTGCTATTAGCACTTCACTTCTGTCTGATAAAGAACACTTTTGTAGAAAAATATACAATACTGCAAACCAGAGAGAGGAGACAGAAATTCTTTTTAATAAAAAGCAATTCTTACTGTCCTAAATTATTTCCAGTTGATTGTTTTAGGAGATGCACCTTTTTTTCCTCATACCTGGATAATAGAAAAATCACTACAGATACAAGCTGTATCCAGGAATCCTGCAGTATTATCATTGCAAATAAAGTGCAATGACCCCTAGTATGCAAAAGGTGAAGGACTCTGCTAACACTCGCATTTGTGTATATTTACTGTGCTAACTCACTTGTTCTGTGCAATTTCCCTCTTGCATCCCTCCCTGTAATGACAGTCATACTCTGTAAAAAAAAATAAATTTCTTCTCCTTCTGCGTGACAAGGTGAATACTAACTTCTTTCAAAAAATTAACAATCTTTTTTTTTTTTTTTTTTTTTACAAGCTGATTTTTCACCTTCAACATGCTGACAGGTATTGTGTGGCAGGAATGTAGCAGGATGCTGCTGTAAGCAACAATAAATTGTAAGACAAATTGAGTGGTCTTCAAGAACTCTGTACTATTGATGCATTTATTTATTCAAATAAAATTTGAATAAATAAATGTAATAAAATAAATACACTTTGCCTCTGTGTAGCTTCAGAAACTTATGTGAACAGCATCCTAGCTGAAGCTTGTGTTGGGAAAGAAAAAAGCCAGAATCAAGGATAAGATTTGGATAGTTTCTTCCATAAATTAATGTTACCATCGTGCATGTGTCTGAGCAGAGATCTGTAGTAAAGCAAACTATCACCTCCCAAGAGAGAAAACTGTGTCCTCTCTCTCATATAACCTTAAAATAAACCTAAACAATCAAATTGAGTTAGAGAGGAGATATATTTATTTTGTAGCAAACTTTTCTGAAATACTTATTTTTATAGTATACTTTATTTTATAGTACATTTCTCAGTTTTGATTTCAAATTATGTTTGATATATTGTTAAGTCATTCATAAGGTGCTCTGAAGAGTGATTCTACATTAAGAAATATGTTAGAAAAGCAAATAAAATACTGCTCACAGTATTTCTATTTTTTAAATGGGAATGGATGCTTATATATTCTGTGCAAAAAGGAGTCAAAAATAAAAAACCCTTTAAAAATAATCATCTTAATAGTAATTTAAAAAAACTTAATGAACCAGATTTTTATGTTGATGGTTTAGGTTGTTTTTTAAAAAAATCGGTTAGTTATAGAACACCTCTTCATCTCAACAGTGTACCCTAATTAAGGTTCTGATCTTTTTTCACCAGTTCCATGGTTCACATCTCTACACCCCACTGAAGGCAGCCAGACTAAGGGTGAGCATTATCAGCTTCTGCTGCAAATTGCATTATAAGAACTCTGTCATTTTTGTTTTAGTATTATTTATTTATTTATTTAAATGTAACACAGTGGAACAAACAGCCTCATAGGAGCACTCTCAGAAGTTTGTGTAGACAGGACACAGATGTTTCTTTCGTTTCTGTCATCTAGGTATGTTTTTTTATTTGGTTGGTTTATTTGATTTATTTTATTTGGTTTGGTTTCCTTGTTAATGAGTGTTTGAACAAAGATTTAATGCTCCAGCAATGTTGGAGTGAACCCTGTAAACCTTATGACCTTGAGCTTTATTTAAATTAGGAAAGTTCTCTGAGTGGTTTTGGAGGTGATAATAAGTAGGCCAAGGAAAGCAACTGAAAGGTTGTTTACTAGATAATATATTGACTTCAGAGGTGATTTTTTGCCTTTAGGAATCATCATATCCTAAGTCCATGACAGAGCAATAAAATGTAAAGACCCTGATATTTGCTTTAGGCCTTTGTGATCAAAACATAATTCCTCCTCTATAGGAAAAGCTGGAGTTTAAAAGCTTTTTTTTTTTTTTTTTAATCCCGTACAAACTGTGTTTTCAGAACTTTCTGTGAAGTGACACATTTTGTCGATGTTGGCTATTACCAAAATAATGTTGATGTGAGATTCATTGAATCATAATCAAAAAAGGATACACGGCTACAAATCTGGATGCAGTCTGGAGTCTTCTTGGGCCACATGCTCAGCCTGAGCATCACATTTGCCTCAGGGACTTACCTTACATCATTGCCTTATAGATTTGGCTTCTGCATTTCTAAAAGGCACCCTGGCCGGAGGAATTTGCTAGTACACTTCTAAATGCAGTATAGTATGGTGCATGTTAGGTATTTTCCAGAAGTATATGGCATTTTTTTCTGGGAGGCTCTGATTGGACTTTATAAGTAAGGTGAGTGTGCTGTGAAGAATCATCTAAATATAGGTAGGAGAGAAAGGGACTCTTGAGAAGTCCTTGAAAGTGTATGCAAATCTTACTCATTTGGGGCTCATTTAGGGGTTTCTGAGATCCTAAACCAGAATGTGCAGTGGGAAACAGAGTTCTAACTGGGTTCTAACCCAGTTTAACACTGACCCACATTCAATGGCAGTGACAAATGAAAGGATAGATGATTCTTGAACTCTTTGAGAGATGTGAGAACAGTCTTATTTCCAGAGTAAGAAATCTTCTTTCTAGGCTCTAAATAGATGTGTGTGCTGTAATATATTTAGGATACTGTTGGACTGAGTTTGTATTGATAGAAAATAAAGACAAATGCTCTAGGTAAATGTGACCCTGCTTCTCATTTTACAACAATCAAGAGTTTCCACATAACTATAACCAGTATTCAAGTGTCCTCTGACTGCTTGTAATTGCTGGTGCAGATGCATTGAACTTGTTTTCCAGTTTCTCCTTATTTTCCACCTTGTTCACACTGAGAACCTGAGCAAAGGCCTTTGCTTGCCCCTTCTTTCCATATCAAATCAAGCTCAAGCATGAAAGGCCAGAATATTAATAAAAAAAGCAACCAGTTTTCCAGGATTTTTATGGTCCAAAATAATTAATCTAATATATGTTATAATTATGTCTAGCTACAAAAATAGACACTAATACAATACTATTTTTATCTAGTGTTGAAAATGCATTGAGGTCTCTAAGCATTTTTGAAGGGAAGGTCTATGTTACTTTTTCACTACCTGGAAGAGATTTGTGATGATTTCATAGAATGACAGATTGGATTAGAAGCAACCTTAAAGACGAATTTGTTCTTTCGTCCTGCCATGGGCAGGGACATCTTTCACTAGACTAGGTTGCTCAGAGCCCCATCCACCCTGGCCTTGAATGCTTCCAGACTTGGGGCATCCACAGCTTCTCTGGGTAACCTGTTCCAGTGCCTCACCAGCCTCACATTAAAGAATTTCTTCCTAATTTCTAATCTAAGCCTTTTTTTCCTTGGCATTTTCTTGGATTTCTTGGCAGGTGTTTTAATTGAGTCCTGTTAAAAAAAAAAAAAAA
>VYXD01009600.1:295318-319130 GCA_013397195.1 Hylia prasina
AAAAAAAAAAAAAGGAAAATATGATCATATGATTTGAAAAAGTTGTGTTGGCATCATAGTTCTTTTACATTATGTCCTAACATTATGAACCAAATTGCAGACTCTTCCTGCTACCTGAGCCAATAGATGCTATAGACAGCTGCAAAGCTACTTCTAATAAAAAGAATTTTAATTGACCATGACATCTGAGTACATTTTTCAAATATATTTAAGCACTTTTTGTATTAACATCTACCTTAGGAAAAAAAATCATAGGTTTTACTTTATTTCTTAATGTACATTTTGGATTTTAAAAGTTAATTTTTCATTTCTAGTCTAGGGACTAAGTTACTATTTTGATGAAGCAGTTCACAAATACTTCTATAGAACAGCTGGGATCTTTGGCATATTCCCTGCTGACACTTCTTAAGAAATGTGTGCCGCTACTCAAGCTTTTACATCTTTTGAGGTCTTTTTAGGATCCGGCTGTTGCAGGCAGACAAGGTGTTGGTGTGGATTTTCACCCAATACTAAACAATCTTCTTTCTTTCCCTGTGGCACTTCAATATTACAATATCCTTTTTTTAAAAATAAATATATAGCCATCCTAATTTGAACTTTTGCTAATACAGCTCTATATATAATGTTGTATGATATTATTTCAAGTCATGCATATTTTATTTATATCTTTCTTAACTTCAGGATCCACAGCCATATGTTTCAGCCATATATCAGCAGGGCTGAGCATCTGCTCTTTACAAAGATGAAGTAGTTTCAGGGGAAGCTACAAGTGATGAAACCCTTTTCAAATCCAAATTCACAGAATCACAGCACAGTTGGTGCTCAAAGGGATCTGTGGAGATCTAGTCCAACCCCCTCTGCCAAAACAGGTTCACCTACAGCAGCTTGCTGGGATCACTCCCAGCCAGGTTTGGAATATCTGAAAAGACGATGACTTCACCACCTCTCTGGGCAGCTTGTCCCAGTGCCCTGCCACCCTCAAACCAAAGATATTTTTCCTCATAGTCAGATGGAACTTTCTGTGTTTCAGTTTGTGCCCATTGCCCTCTCTTCTGTCACTGGGCACCACTGAAAATACTCTGGCCCAATCCTATAGGCACCTAGCCTTAAGAGATTTGTGAGCGCTGATGAAGTCCTGTCTCAGTCTTCTCCAACCTAAACAGACCCCGATCCCTCAATCTTTTCTCCACTCACCTCACCACTTTCATAGTCCTCTGCTGGACCATCCCCAGTAATTCCTTGTCTTTCTTGAACTGGGGAGCCCAGAATTGGGCACAGTATTCCAGATGTGGTGTCACCAGCTCAGAGTAGGGTCAGGATCACTTCCCTTGACCTGTTGGCCATACCCTTCCTCAGGCACAGAATTTGTCCAGCTTATTTCCTTACTTAAAACTTCTGTGTGAACTAGCAGGATAGCAATGAATCTCATCCCAGATATGGAACTACATTTTAAAAAAGCATTTTAGAAATAATGTAGTGGTCCAGGCATAAGTAAGCTGGAGCTACAGGTTTGTCTCACACAGTCATTCAGATGTCACTTACAGTCTAAATCATTTCACGGCTATGTGGCTGAATCTTAATTGTAAAAGTGTACCCAAAATGTTAGTGTGAGTTAATATCACAATAATTATTATTGGTGGAGTTTATTGGAATCACATAAAGAAGCATTAGTGCTCTATTAGCCCCTCAACTAGGATACTTAGGGACCCCAGCCTAGGATTTAGCTAAAGAGGGGAGGAAGGGGTATGTGGGCTAGATGTTTCTGAGCCCGAAAATTGCTAAGGGAACTTTTCAATTGCTTTTCTTTTTTCCCAGTTAACTTTGTGTAAATAACAAAATTTTTCTTGTAATATTTCTAAGTAAACAATATTCCTTTTCCCATAACAAACCTCTCTCCCAGATGTTATTTGGTATTTTCTGTTGCTTGACCAATGGAGAGAGGTGTCAATCCTATGGACCAATAATATGCTTTTTTAGCACGGAATGTTATAGAAAGGCTGAATGAATTATAAATAAAGCCTTCTGGTTCTCCCTTCTGACTGGAGTCAAGCATCTTTATTTTGCGTCCAATTGCGACAGGAGTAGGTGAGTCTGCCTCTAGCACAGAACTGTGTAGAAAACTCCAGAGTCAGACAGAAAGCAGAAATCTCATTCAGAATCACTCTAAGAATGAAATTCTTTCATTCACTCCAAGAATGATAAATAATTCTTTGGGTTGTCATAGTCCCTGTTCAACTGTTTAGGAGAGTGTAGTCAAGTACTACCCCTCTACTACCTAATCCCCACAGGATTTGTCATCCTGTGACAAGGATGGCTTTTGCAGACATAAACCAGGCAGTTTCTATCAAATCTATCTTAATGTAAACTTTGCCTCTCTAGGACTGTATTTGATTGCATGTATGATTGTTTTTATTTGCTTCAACGATTCGGGGAAAATTAATGCATCCCTCAGCTTTTATTTTACTAAAGATAAAGGTGTATTCTGAAGAAAAACCTGTACAGTAGGGTTAGTATTTACCTCATTTGCTAAACTTTGGGGCCATTTAGAGGAAAAGTATTGCCAGTTCAGCATTATTTTTCATAGCCTGTTATAAATCTTTGATGTCCAGTTCTGGAGGGAGAGAAAGAATGGAAATCATTTAAAGCTACATACTGTATTTATACTCCAAAAAAGACTAGCTTCTGCAAAAGCAGAATTCAAACAACACAGGAGATGTCACCCCCATGGTACAGATGATGTGTTAAAGGAAAACCGTTCTTTGTGTGAATCAGGTATTGCTGAGATTATACAGTTAAGGAGCTTTTTATTTTTAGACCTTTAGAACATTGGGGAAGATCTCTTAATGCATTCCAAAATGTGAATTTGGCCACCTTCTGAAATTTCTCCAAGCTTATTCTTACCACATTTTGCTTCAGATGAACCTACCAGTGTATTAAATGCACAAAGACCTCTCTATTTCGGTCTTGGTTTTTTGATATCCGTTATCTAACCCAAATGGTTCCAAGACCTAGCTCTGTGCTAAGAAAGTAGAATTCAATTTTGATTCCAGGTGAGACTGAAACCCAAGAGATTTCAAAATGATTTCTGGGGTCTTCATTTTAGTCCTTTGTCTTCTGAGGTCTGGGTTCAGGTTTCCAGCTTTGTTCATTAGAGTAGTGGAAGCTGAGATTGTTATATACCACATCTCCTAAATGGAACCTGTTCATTTCCTATTTTTCTACAGTATACATGTGTTGTGTAAAAAAACCAAAACAACAAAAACTGAAACTATATAGCTCCTTATTAGAAACATTTTTCCAAATGGAATTTGTAATGTAAAGACTGTTGGCCACAACAGGACATTAAATACTTGGGATCACCACCAGTCAAAGCATCATTGATTGCAACTGAAATTACATGTATGCCCAAAATTAGGATATTGCTGTCACAAAAAGACTCCCTGTCACAAAAAGATTTCTTTAATCTGGTGAGTCCAATGTGTTGATGTAAATGATAGGCTTATAATTCAATAATAAAAGACCATTAAAGGTCTTATAAAATGGTGAAAGATTTAATACTGGAACTGTTCACCAATTAAATCTGTTCCCGCATCTATGCCTTTTCCCTTGAATATTCAGAGAGATATCCAAATTGTTTTCACTGACAGTGTTAGTAAACTTGACTCATAAGGGCTTTATAGAATTGTAGTACTTTATCCTTTGCTGAAAATATTGTGGACAGAAAGAAATAGGGCATTTTTGGGGAAGAGGAATGTACAAAAAATATTTGTTTTAAGAGTCCTGTCTGCTTGTTTTGAATATATTTCCCCTCTGATTTAAGGACTTCTTAGGGAGATTATTTATTTCTTTATAAGACTTACCAGATAAAATGACTTTTAATAATTCATCTCCTTGCCTCACATAATTAAATGACCTATAATACAAGCATTTAAACAGAAATTTGGATTGCAAAGTAAGTTCAAGTAACCATGACACAAAGCTGTTAATGTCCTTTTGTTCATTGGCATTTCCAACAGAGATCCATGCGTAAATATCTCCTGAAGATTTTAGCAAGGGATCATTTGACTCTGCTTAAAAATTGTCTGGGTAGTTCCACATTGCGAAATGAAAAACTTCCCAACTATTATATCAGGATGGTAAGCAAAATATCATATAGAGATACTGGCACAGTTCCCAGAAACAACAGGCTCAGAGTAAAGAAAAAAAAAACACACCCCACCCCACACTTTTCTGGAGAAAAACTTAGCTAGTTTAGACACAAGGAATCACTGATGCAGATAGTTCCTTCCCAATCTTGACTAGGTAATTTGCTTTCATCTCAAGGAGCAGATGGGAGATACGTATATACCCTACATGTAGCACAGTTTGGAAAGGTTTTTTAAAAAAATATACTGGGGTGTTGTCAGCTATGTTTTCCAAGACTGGAATTCCTGATTCCCATTTATTTTACCTCTGATTATGAGGATTTAATGTATGCTCCAAAGTTGATACCTTTCATCCTCTTTCAGGTCACATGCAGACTTTTCTGATAGCTTAAAATCTGGGGGTTTTTTTCTCCAGATTAATAAATTTTGATTTATTGAGTTTGCATCTTGCATACACCAAGTAATACAAAGAGAAAACTTAAAAAACTCCCATGCTTTATGTGAACAATTTCATGTTGATGATGAAATGTTTATATTACTGAAGCAATTCTAAAGCAGAAAATTTGGTCTGATCCATCATTATTCAAGATTTGCAGGACATAACTCTGAGATATGAGAGTGAAGAAGAAATATTAAAAACAAAAAATGTATAAAATTGGGACAGAGTTAGTACTGAATCTGGCATTCTACCAGTACTAGACATAGCTTGCTAACAGCAAAATCTGTATATCATCTATAAAATTTTGCTGAATTGGAATTATTTATTGATGAAAACTGTTCATGTCTGCTTTCAAAATCTTCAGAAGTTCTGACTATGGGAAAGGACAACTGCTGAAGTCAGTGTTATCCCGTGTCTCTGTGGATGTCAGGGAGTAGCTGTAGGGTGTCAGATAGCAAAACCAGAGCCTAGCAAAGGTTCTGCTCCCCATTTTTGAGATGAAAATTAGAACTGCTTGTTTTTCTTCTCTTTATTGATGTTAATTATTCAGTACATATGCCCTGGTCACCTCTTGAACAATAATATGTCTTCATCCCTAGAGATGCGTTTTTACTACCTCCGAAATCTTCCAGCTGTAAATGCCAGCTGTAGCATATCTTTAGTGTTTCCAGCTCATGAAATGCACCTTTTCTGAACAACATACAACTTGCTAACCTTTCCAATAATTTTATTACAATTTCAATATGAATTATCTTCATATTGTCATTTTACAGTGGCCAGAATAGCCTGAAAAGATGTTAAATTCCCATATTACAAAAATAAAAATTAGTTTCTCAAGCAGCTTTTATTTCCAATGCTCCCTATTTTTTGTGTGCTTTCTCAGCTTGTTTACGAATGTGGTAGATCAATATTAATTTTTAGTTAAGCTGGTGTGAGAAATGATTGCACAAATTACTCTCTCCATTATAAGAAATTATCTATGTCTTCTTTTTTCATCCCTCAGACCATAATTTCAGGCTTTTAACCTTGAAGAAGAAAGCAAATGTTATAAATTTTGTTCTTCAGACAGGGTGTGACAATATATAACTACCTTTTGGCTTTTATTAATGGTCTCTCTTTAAACTCTGAGGACATGGTTCACTGAGAAAAGGCCAAATATTAGTCAAAGAGTGGGACTTTATGTTGTTTGAAAACAAAGATGAAAGTATGTTCTCTTTTTTTTTTTTTTTGTAAACTGAGCAATACCTACGAAACAACAAGGGGAAAGAAGAGTTGGGATTTGTTTTAACAGAATAGTACTTGTTGCCTTTAGGGAAGAAAAAAGGGTTGCTTTGTTTCTTGAAGATGTTATAATATTCAGACTTAGAGAGGAGAACAAATACCATAAGGACAAAGACTTCAGCTGCAGAGCAGGCTGGCACCATTTTTTGATAATTACGGTTTCAGCTGAAGTCCCTGGGTCTGCACCAATTCACTCCAGCAAACTGCCAAGTCATAAATCTATTACAGCTTTGTTGGCTTCCATTACAACTTCATTGACCTTTAGCTCAACAAAAAAAACCTTTTTTTAACTAAGTCTTTTTCTACTTTTCAATTAGATATGTTTGTCAGTTTTCCCTTGATGTGTGTCTGTGGCACTGCAAGTAGGTTTTTAATTTTTTAGAACAAAAGCAGCATAAAACTCTTCCAGCTGCACAAATGGAAATAAATATTCAATTTAAAGAAATGTTAACTAGAGATGACTCTTGGCAGGAGACAACCTTCATAAAATGTTATATCTGTCTCTTCCCCAAGTGGAAGTGAATGAGCCATAATGTTCAATTACCTCTTCATAAGGACCAATTCATTGGTTGTTGACAATATTAGATGGACAAGAGAAAACTTGTATTAAAAAGTACACAAACATCAATAATTAGCTTCACTTGTTCTAAAAACAAGACTTAATTGAATTATAATGTTGAGGGTTTTTTCCTTAGTATGGGATCTTCATGTAAATTTCTATCAGCACATTTCACCATTTCGTCACTACATTGACCCTCTCACTAATCAACATTTTACAGCAGAAACTCTCAAGGATTCTTGTCTCCATCTCTCTTGTATTTCCTTTTAGTCTAAAATTACAAGTCAGAGAAAAAAAAAAAAAAAAAAGAGGATTTGAGTTCTATAAAATAATGTAACCTATATCTTTTCCTGCAAAACATGGGAACTAGAAATCTCTATACAAACTGTTTAAAAGACTCTTTTAAACAGGTGAAGTTGGTTAATTTAAGTTTCAAACTGCAAATGAAAAGTGCAAATTTCTGTTAAATCTTATGTCTTCGTCAACATTAGTTGCCTTAAATCTTATACTTGGTATTTAGCAAGTTGCTGACGTATATTATATTGACTCTGGTTGACGATGGATTTGTTTATAACCTTTATAAAATCATGCGAAAGTTTTATATAAAAAACCTTCTTCATTTTACTGTTACAGTACTGGAACAATAACCATAGGTTAAAGGTCCTACTGAGACAGAAAAAACATACCAGATTGTCCTAATCTGATTAATTTTTGTGCTAGATCCTCATTTCAAAAGAATTTTCTTTTATATATATATATATACACACAATCATAGGTGGAAGTCTCCAAGTCCTTAATTAGCCACATGGCAAATATATCAAAAATTTAGTAATATTTTTATATTTTGCCAAGTTTACCTGAAGTCCTGCAAGCAAAACTGGCTCATCTTTGCCAAGTTCAGTACACAGTTTTTCTTAAGAAAATTGGCATTTCAAGATGAGAGGAAATGTACATCCAAAAAGGCATTTCTGTGAGCACCCTCTGCACTCACTGACTGAGGGAGGAGTTCTGTTAAAGTGGACCTTACTGCCTCCTCCCACATAAAGCAGACAAAGTACTGAAAATATTTATAATTGTTATTATTATTATTATTATTATCATCATATGATTATGGCTATTCTAGTGCACTTCTTTTTCTGTGTTAAAAGATGTTTGCATCACTATCTAGCAAAATTGTCCTGAGCGAGGCACCCAGACTGAGTAGATAACAGCAAGTGCAAAGACATCATTTAGTAAAATCAGGAAAATAACATTGTCTTTTAAAGCACAAGATCTTGATGCCAGTGTTATTGCATAAATTCTATCTTGCAGGTCCAAACAAACACATTATTATATTTCCACATGCTGAATGTTAATTTTCTTTAATGTTCTGAGCACCTGAGCCAATCTGCTCTACAGTCCCACTGGGAAAACATCACAGCTCAGAAGAGGCAATGAAAGGACAAAGGCAACCTGTTCCTTTCCCCACTGATGTGGCATTGCCGCATCAGGCTTTTTTTCATCCTTTTAAAAAGAGTAGGATCCAAATGCTTGTAATCTTCTCTTTCCTCATCTGAGTAATTTCCACCTAGAATGTATCTAGAGGCCATCTGAAAACTGGGTTGAATCTGATCTTAAAGCAGGAACTTTGAAAATGTGCAAATAAACTCTGTAATCATAATAAACAATTTTTCATGATGGGCTACTGAAACGATCCTCAAAGGGATTATGCCACTTTGTTTAAATGCCATCCTTTTAGGTAGTATCATGAGAACAATGTCGCACAAATTAAAAACACAAATAAGTGAAATAATTTCTTAAAGATAGGAATGGAGATGCATGATAAAATGGATGTTCCCAAAGCAAACTCTAGGGAAGGACTGATGTGTTCCAAGGACAGACTTGCAAATCAATAAGGACATGCACAGAAGAAATCTCACTTGTATCATAAACAGTAAAAAATTATAGAGGATGTGGTTAATTATTATAATGGCTTAGTGACTTGAATACTCTGGGGATGTGATTTCTCAATTAAATACACTCCTCAGGTTGCTGCATTGTCACTTTGAAATGTCACTGGTTTTAATCCAAGTAGTAATTATTCCAGGATAATACTTGAATCGACAAAGACTGGAAGGTAATGCCTATACTCAAGGAGGTTCTTCCCTTTCCATAATTTGTCCAGTTGTCCATCACAAGTTTGGGAATTACTGTTACTCTACACTGTAGCTGAGTCAGGCAGTTGTGAAGATTAAACCTTAAATGATAAATTATACATTCAAGAAAATAATGTTTTTATCCAATATTCAGAGTTCACATAAACTTGTCAGTATTTTGTGAAATTAAATGTAAAAATCCAAAGGATCATTTAAAAATATGTGTAAGGCAATACATTTCAAAACTGACTTTTTTAAATTCATAAAATACCAAAATTAATATTGATAAGCATACATGGAAATTTTTTTTAGAAAAAAGCAAAACTAAACACACCAGAAATACTAGGAATTTTAGTAGGAAAAACTGTGTGGTTTTTTTCTTTAGATTATTATTTATATAAATATTTTTTACTTCTGAAATGGAATATAGGATTTGTTAATAAATAGGAATTTTTAATAGGTATATTATTATTTTGAGTATTAGCTCACTTTAAAGCTGTACCTTGGTGAAAATATTATCAATAGGGCTTTTTAGAACTTATTTTCCATAACGTATCAAATAAATACATATTGTCATGTTAACTGAGGATAGCCCCAAGTGAAACCAAAATTTCCCATAGGACAGGAATCTGATTGTGTTCATCTCTGGAGAGAAGATCTTGTGCTTTTTTTCATACATTTGACAATACTCTCAGAACCCCTTTGAGATTTCCAAATAGGATATTAAGTAGCAGGTTGGAAACAATTTTTTTCGTAGACAAAATGTGTAATAAATGATTTTTCTAGAAAGAAATGCAAGAAGATCATTTTAGGTAGAGCAATGTATTTTGTAAAACTATTTTTTAACTAGATGATGTTTATGATGGAGGATATAACTTTTAGCTAGAGATATATTCCTCTCCAGTGTCATGCTCATTGGACCAATCTGCAAAGTAGAAATTCCATTTTTGTCTTGTTAATTCAGCTTACTAAGGAAATTAAAGATTAATTATCTATTATGCTTTTGAAGATGAATTAAACAGGTATCAATGCAGGTATTATCTATCTCACCTGAAGGTGCGTGACAAAATATGCAATATTGCATAAAAATATTGAAAATTGCTTGTGATTTTTGGTACTCTGATAATCTGCTCTTGATCAGAATCTGCAGAATTACCAACCAGCCTAAAGAAATGCTTCTGAGTCTAAAGAGATGATTATCCCACTGTGCTCAGTGTTGGTGCAGTGCAGCCTCTTCCCCAGCACTGTGTGCAGTTCTGGGCCCCACAATTTAAGAAGGACTTGGAGATCCTTGAATGCATCCAGAGGAGGGCAAGAAAGCCCAGGTAAGTTAATGGGCTCCAAGTAACGTCCTGTGAGCAGTGGGTGAGGACTCTGGGCTTGCCAGGTTTGGAAAAAAGGAGGGTGAGGGACAACCTCATAGCTCTCTACATCTTCCTGGGGTGGGGAAGTGGCGAGGGAGGAGCTGAGCTTTTCTCCCTGGTATCCAGTGACCAGATGTGTGGCAACAGTTCAAAGCTGTGGCAGGGTAGGTTTAGAGTGGATATTTCATTATGGAGAGGGTGGTCAAACACTTGAACAGGCTTTCTAGAGAGATGCTCAATGTTCCAAGCATGTCACAGCTTAAGAAGCATTTGGACTTCCACTGCTCTGTCACTGTACAGAAATGCAAATCAACATTTACCTGTTGAGATAACATGTTATGTGATCTTTTATCATCTGTAATCAGGTAAATTATTTGCTTGATTGAAAAAATTTGTTGTGTAGATTTAAGATGAGTTTTGAGTACAAGGCAAGTACTGCATTAGCTTTCCCTAATTGGGGAAACATGAACATGTGTTACATATGTCTCATCAACAGTCAGTTTGCATCCTCTGCTGGGAAATTAAATCTTGTGATGTTTGCATCAGATTGCATCACTTTATGGGGATGAGATTATAGAGACCACATAGAAAAACTCCTGAAGCTATTAACAAAAGAAGGTTATGATTGATTTTATGATTATCCTGTGGTTGTACTACTATTTTTTTTTCAATATTTCTGTTACAATAAGGAAACAGCTGTTGAAAAAAGCAAGATAAAACATTACAGATAGTTGCTGTCCTGTGTAGTTGATTTTATTTCATCAGGATATACATCTTCAGCATAATACAGTGAGTAAAATATATATGTATTGAAAAAAGAGCACAACAGTGTTGGCCAATTGAATAACAAATATAGAATTACAGCATAACAAATATAGAATTATCCATACTGCCTTCTTTGGCCCTGTTTCAGACCATGGTCTGATACCCTTTATCTTTACCTGGAGACAAAATTTTAGATGCTTAGCAGTCAGTCAATTCTGCTATTCTAGATGTCATACAAAATAACCAAGTCAGACAGAAGCTTAGTGCAAGAAAGACTATGGAAGAAAGACTAAGCAGCTTGTTCAGACAGAATGAAACAAAGCAAATATTTAGCAGGTACCATGGCACTTTTAATACTAATGCTGAGATAGCCACAAACTGGTAAGTCTAATGCTAAAATAATACCTACCTACATACCTGGAATAGTTTCTATCCTGATACACCCCTCAGATTATCCTCCATTACTGGTTTTTGAGGTAGTTTGTGATGAAGTTCTAACAAGAAGTCCAAGAGTAACCAAGAGAGAGTTTAGGACCTTGAGGAACTAGTTAAAAAAAACATGAGTGGAAGGAGCATTCCCCTTTATTTTTCCTTTTTGAAGGAATGATGAGGGGAAAACCAGCAAGAGCCAGCAGATCAAGATCTGAGCCTGGTGTCACCAGGAGAATTTTGGATGTTTTGATCATGGAATGGTGTCTCTATATAAGAGCAAGTCTGCCCATGACAGACTGGCCCACCTGTCCCAAGGGGAGAAAAGGATCTTTGCACAGGAATTAGCAGGGTTCATTGAAAGAGTTTTGAACTAGAAATTAGAAGGGGGAAAGGGTTAAACCCAGGATCAAGAGGGATAAGCATGGGGACAGCATGCTTTGAGTTCAGGTGTGCTATGGAGGTCCCCCAGTCTGCTGTCTCAGTAAAGTGAGGGGATAGAGATCCACATGGCAGCAAAGACACAAGGGTGGAAGCCATGGAAATGCCTGAGAACAGGCATAGGGATTAAGGCTTCTGCTGCCTAAAAGGTGGTGGAATCAATAGCCCCAGTGAAGTGTGTCTCCACCAATGTTCACAATGTGGGCAGAAATCAGGAGGAGCTGGAAGCCACAGTGCCGCAGGAAAATTGTGACATGAGTGGGCATGGGGGAAAAATGGTGGGATGGGTCACAGAACTGGAGTTCTGCAAGTGGATGCTTGTAAACTCTTCAGAAGGCATCATCAGGGAGGGAAGGGGAGGCAGTGGTGTAGTGTTGAATGTTGGAGAGGGTCTCAATTGTTTCAGGATATTTAATGACAGTAATGATAAGGTAGAGAGTTTATGGGTAAGAATCCAGTAGAAGGCCAACAAAGCAGAGAATCCTGGCCTGTAACAGAACACCCAACAAGGCTCAAGAGGCAGATGAAATACTCTTATTAGCAGCTGGGAAGAGTTTCACAACTCCTAGGCCACATTCTCGTGGGGGACTTCAGCTTAGTGGGAAATACAATACAGCAGAAAGGAAACAATTTATGTGATTAAATTTTTCCAACCTAAACAATTCTGTGTTTCTATAATAGTACTACCTGAACTCAACTCCTTAGCCTTTCATTTTCTGTCTTTTACTCCTTCTATGCTGTAATGAGGTGCTGAGGATGTTTCAGAAATCTGTTTTTTCCCCTTGTTTTAAATCTCTTTGAGGAATTCCACACTGCTTTGTGTTTGCAGCTTTTTGCTAGAAGTGGCTTTAATTCCTCTCCACCATTCAATACACACACTTGCTGAACAAAGCCGTGAGTTCTTCAGTTTGTTTTGCATTTTTAAAAGACAGTAAACTGTCTTATGCATTTTTACTATGCATAGTAAAATACTATGGAGAAAAGCATTTAAGGAATCACAGAGAACAGGCAGATTTTTCACGTGGTAACAGCACATCATCTGGAAGCAAATATAGTCTTGATATAGTTGTTGGTTCCATTTATTTCTCTGAACGAAGCACTATCATTTAGGTGATGTTGACCAGCTAATGCTAATTACTATAATTGATCAGGATGTTTAAAAAATTTAAAAATGTCCTCTCCAGGCATATATTTGGTGCAGGCTTTTTTCACATTGTGTAATTACCATTAGTGGATGCAAGCAGGCTCCTCAGATTACAAACAAATAAGCTGTCTTAGAAAAATTTGCAAACAGATGAAATGCTTAAATAGGTGCAGACTTAGGAAACTCTGCACCCTGATTAACCACAGTTTTTGCTGAAAAAGCTCCATTCTGGTGTGGTTAGAAATCAGAGGTTGGGTTGGAACAACAGAAACCTTGACAAGCCCCTGCCTCTCTTCTCAGGGGAAAACACACCTGCTACAAGGCATGGAGCAGTGGCAGGTGCCTGCAAGGAGCCACAGCAGCAAACAGGTTTCTGTGCATCAGGTGAGGGAACAGTTGGGCATGACAAGTGTCCTGTTCCCAGTGAAAATGCAGGTGTTGCATCTCAGCTTTATAGAGTCAGGCATCTGCACTGATTTCTGTGATGCATTGATGCACCTGAGGCTGCGTGTGTCTTACTTAAAGCCACCTCAGGTATATTTTTATTGTTTTCCAGTTGCTTCTGTAATGATTATACAGCTGTTGAAAAGGAAAAGAGTGGAGAAAAACAGGAGGGATAAGAGAGAGGGTGGGAAGATAATGTATGTAAGAAATGTATGTAAGGACAGAGAGAAGTAAAAATTATTTCTCAATATCTTGATATCCATCTTACTGGTCTCCTCCTGGGAGACTGAACACCAGCTAGAACAAGAACTTAAAGGACAGATGGCACACCATAACTCTGCTGAAAATCTAGTCTTAATTCTCTGATTCAGCCTTTGCCCAATATGTGTTGTTCTGAGAAGATGTAGGCTGCAGTTTAACTTATAGTAATGAAAACTATTGTCATGCATTTCCAGAAGTTTTTTTAAGAATATGCAACCAATGGGGTTTTAAAGCTAAAATTAAGCTGTAACCCCTGAGTACTCATTCATATTTTGGCCCACAAATATAGTGGATTTGTAGTGAATTATTGTCATAGGTAAAAAAATCAGAGGATGATCTTCAAGATTCATGTGTGCAAGCAAGCTGTCCTCAAAACAGGTGTGATTTTTTTCAGATCTGGAAGGAATTTTTTGTGATATTTAGATCAAGACCTGCATATTCCCTAAATGATGTGAAGGTTTTTTCCTAAAAATCTTCTTCAGAGATTCTGTCTCCAACTAAGGGAAAGGATGACCAGAAAAACAGACTAGCATTGAAAAAATAAGAGGGGGTGATGCAGATATATGAAGTTCAGAAGAAGAAAAATTGTTTAAGGGCTTGCCAGAGGCATTAGGCATACAATATTTTGCCTCATTAAAATGACAGACTTTTCTTGTCTATCTTTACACACAACTGTGACTAAGTTCATTCAGTTCAGTGGAAGACACAAAGTTGAGACCATATCAGGATGGTTTCTGCTAATGTGGTTGTCTTGATGTTATGTTTTTCATAATAGTTAAGAAGTAGAACAGCTTGTGTGGTAGCAAGCTCAAGGAAGTGCTGTAAACATGCTTTCTGTAATTGAATCTTATTAACTTTAAGCAATTCTTTTTTGCAATGTTGTCATATCAGTCAAAATCATCTATTTTTAATGAGTGTCAAAGTAAAATGAATCTAAATCTGTGTTTATAACTTGGTATATTTGTTGTTTCAGGTTTTTTCTCACTTTTATTTTTAAAGAGGATATACCTTGAGTGGAAAATATTATTTTGAAATAATGGTCTTTGACATAGGTTTGAGTGACTTTTCTTACTACAGCGAAATTTGTAGTCACGTAACACACATTAAAAGCTTTTAAAGGTGTTAAAAGGTGTTTTCTGAATTGGAGAAATCATGGTAGAATTCGTCCATGAAAAAATCCAGATTAGACTGCTTTTCTATAAAGTCCACATTTGCCTTTTACTCTCCCCATTTTCTGTCCTCCATCCCAGCCATTTTTTTTTAACAAAAATAATTTGAGCCATTAAATCTGTGGAAACAACCTATATCACCATTCTTAAGAATGTTTTTAACTCTTAAGAGTTCATAACTCTAAAGCTGTTAACCATAGGGTCAGTGAAATGCCTCAACTTTTCATTAAAGGCATTAGGTGTGCAAAAGCCACCTATTTGTCAATATTTATTTGTCAGTAATTGAAATCTTCGTGTCAGCTTTTGACTGGTGGCAACCAGTCCAAGAAAGAACAGTTTTGTTCACTATTAAGTAGATAACAATGATGTTACAACATTCTTTTGAAACTTGTGAACTCTGAACCTAGGAGCCAGCTGAGATTTGGGATAAATTTCTAATTGTGCCTCAGTAAGGCCAGGGACTTGAAAATCAGCCTCCTCATGTAGGGTATAGAATATACCTTGTGTGTGTCAGACTTACTCTACTTTACAATCCTCTGAGAAACCCAGTGGCTGCTTTTCACTGAAGAATTGACTGGGTACAGTCTTTCAGTACTTCTGAAACAGAACATCATAAACTTTCACTTACAAATCCATTTTATGCTTTAGCCATTCATCATTTATATGGAATTATATATAAATATTTAACTCTAAACTCTACTTTAAAAATCTGCTTTGAGGTGGAGACTTGAAATTTGGGCTTTTGCCAATTCTAATCTCTGCCTCTTGTTTGTTTGTTTGTTTTCTTTAAAATAGTCAAGAAGGAGTTCAACTGAAAATGTGGTGAGAAATTTTGAATATCTACACAAATTATTGTGAATGACATTTTTTGCCTCGATTTTTAAGTGTGGAGAGCTTGGCATGGGGGTGACATTGAGCTTAAAAATCACTGCACTGAAACTTCTTTGATGTGGTATCTGACCATATGGAAATGCTAGAATTTAACATGTTTTGCAGTGGCAGGCAATTCTTCATTAATATGCCCACAGAGGAGCAGTGCATATTAAACATTCTAGCTTGCTGCCAGGGCTATAGTAATACAAAATAGAAGTCTTGAGTTAATTACAGTTTTGTGTCTGGAACAGAAAGGGTGTGAAATAGATCTTCTTAGATAGCCAAAGAAGAAACAATTTTCTCCTTTAAATATATGTGTAATCTTAATAAATGGACAGCCAGTGAATTTCAGATGGTCTGCTATACTTTAATGCTGTACAGATTTTTGGAATGTGTAATTGAGCTCTTGCCAGTGTAGAAAGGAATTTTCCCTTTTTACAAGGCTGAGGTTCTTGAAAAGAATATAGAGGACTTAAATTAGCAATAAAAAAGTTGCAAAAGTTTCTATATGGAAAACTTCATCTTAAGAAATCCTTAGCAGCTATCTTAACCTTTATTTTTTTTTTTAATTAAGAGGGGAAAAAACCCACAAAAATTCAAATATAGAGATGGAAGAAAAGAGTAGGCAACCTTGCTGTAAAATCAGCAGTTAATGTTGGCAGGAAGTTCTTGATTCTTTTTTTTTTTTAATTATGGGATATATTTTCTCATTAGGCTTCTCTATTTAAAGCTAACTATAATTGGCTTACGTATTAAAAATAACAGTGACAAATGCAGATTAGGATGCATGTTTGTATGGATGAGCACTTGAGAACTGAATAACTCGAAGAGAATAATTGAGCCCTCTTTGTTAGAGGTGAGGATGAAAAACACTTCATTTCTTCTCAGAGGGAATCTGAAAAAAAAATGCTCTCTCTGGCTAAGATATCTGAGTATGTCTAGTGTCAGAGTATTGTGGTGAGGAATGAAGCTGTTCCCTTGAGTTGCTTTACAGCTGGAAATTGTCGCTGATTTTTGGGCTTTGGATCTAAAGGGACTTGTGAGAGGCCAATGTGACAGAATTGTTATGTGTGCAAGAACTGGAGGTGTGCCTGGGACGAGACAGTCTGGTGGCTTACTGAGAGGTTTTGGGAGGCTTTTAAGGTGTTAAATCCTCCTGGGTGTTGAGGAGCACACCTAGTGCAAGCATCTGGGTGGGAGCAGAGGGAGCTGCAGGCTGGGTGATGAATGCTGGAGCCCCTGGCAGGGGGCTGTGGATTGGCATCAACCCTTTGCACAGCAGGGGCACAGGGACCTGTGGCAACAGCCAGGTGACAGGACACTCAGACAGTAGGAATTCTGTAGGAAGAGCCCTGACTATGGCTCTCACACACACTGTGAGGGTACAAATGCCCGGGGTGTCCCCAAAAGGCTCCAGTTCGACCTGTTTCTGTTACTGTGCCATGATTAAGCTGCTTTCAGGATCCATTGTGGGACCGGTCAGAAAGCTTATGTAAATGTGAGAGTGGGTTGTGTGCAGAGCCACATGGGTCACCTGAGGCTTCTCTGGAGCTGCCCATGGGGAAGGGGCTTTGGTCCCAGCAGTAAAAATCTCTGGTGGTGGGAATCTGGCAGCCAGAGTAGCTCCTGAATCCTCAGACAGGAAAGTTTCAGAAAATCTCATTCCTTTCATTGTGCCTAAATATTAAATGTATAGAAATGGATTGAGTATCTTTGTAACTTGGTCCATCTTTGTTAAATGTAGGTAGTGCTCAACTGGGGAGCAGTGACCTTTTTTAATAAAAATGAGCTGTTGGAATTCAGCCTTGCAAGAGCAGTCTGCTGGTATTGATTTGTTTATGTAAGTTACTATATTTGCATTGCTTTGCAGTGTTCATTCCAATGGTGTTTTCTTTAAGTGTGATGAATAATACCAGTTGGAGTATTGTTGTAAAGACACTTATTCTCAATTTATTTCCTCTACAAAAATTGTTTTCCACTCATTCAACCACCAATGGAACTCTTTGCCCAGGGAAAGAATTCACTGTGATTACCAATTTTTTCTTAAAAATAAAAAAAAGAGTAAATGAGAATATACAGACCTTGCTTATACATCTCTTTATATAAAGACCTCCAACCCCCAGATTTCTTTCAGAAATAAGGAAATATTTCAAGAAGCAGCCATTGTGTTTTCCAGGAACATCAGTCACAAAGTCCAAGCACTTAGGAGCAATGTCTAGCTGGGCTCTCCTAATTCTCACACAGTCTGCAAACTCAATGTATAATTTGTATGCATAAAGAAACATCCTTAATCACAACAATCTAAATCAGCAATGAATCATAGTTGGAAGCATAATTGCAGTTTTGATTTTTGGTATCAAAATATTCATAGTTTTTATTACGTGACAAGTGTCTGATGACAGCTATTTAGTTCATAAGTTTCCTTCATGCAGAATAATACTATATAGGTGGCCTTATATTTTTTATTTTTAATCTAGGGAAAATAGGAGAATATTGATCATCAATCGTGTTGTTAAATTTGCATTTCAAATAAAAAAAAAAAAGTGTGTATGTACATTTGCTTTTTTTTAAAAAAAATTGGTTTGCTTTTAGAATAGCAGAATTGTGCTGCACTTTATAAATCTTTATACTAGCTGTATGTCATCTGAGCATCAGTAGTTTTATAGAGCCGGTGCAGCTGTAGTGCAGATAGAGGAGGTAACAAAATCAGCATAATGGGATGAGTGGTTGCAATATTTTATTCCATAAAACACACCTATTGGACACTGCTACAGAGGTACAGAATGTAAAACAAATATCAACTTCAACTCCTTTAGCCTTAAGTGTATATTTATTAACTACAGAAGTAAACTTAGGTAGTTTAAACCACAAATGACCTATTGCTGGACACATTCCATGTTTAATAACTGCATTGAGCTACAATTCAAAATCATTTTCTGATTGTTTGTGGGTGCCTCATCTGATCTAACTTAACCCCAGTTCTCAGGAACATACTGCAGTTCCTTGTCAAACCAACAGGGGATTAGGCAAGAAATGGGTACCTCTATATAGAACTGTAAATTTTAACCCCTATGTTGATTTTTCAGTTGATGTCCTATGTGTGTTTGTAACTTTTACAAGAATCAAATTCTCCACTCCATAGCCTTGGATTCTTTAGATATAGCCAGCACAGGATTGTCCTAAAAGGTTCTAAACATGTGGAAAGCATACCCTGACTTTTAATCTGCTTCTATGCTAGGTGATAGCAGGAAACTACACTTTTAGGCAATCTCAATTAATGCATAAACTTTCACACAGTATGTAGAAATAGACAACCAGAAGAACAGAAGAAATGAACGAACGAAAGGTGAATGATTTGGCTGGCCAGACCTCTACATATGGAAAAAGTCACATGAGAAATACAGCTAATCAAAGAGAATAGGTAAGGAGTGGAACCAGAACTGTAAATTAAACTTATCTTTCTGGCACTACACAGACTTCAGGTATTATTTTCATTAATTGCACAGCCTTGAATTGAACCATCTAATCCCTGAACTTTATAATTGGTGATGCCCTGAAGCAGTCTAATGAACTGGGGCTAAGACTGGGTGTTGTGTTTTGGTATTTTGCAATGGAGTGGAGTAACAAAATAATTGTTGTAATTTGATAGAACTAAGAGTGATTCATACCAAGTGACTTGAAATCCTAAATACTTCATGGAAACTTGTGATTTATTTATTTGCAAATGCTTAGTTGTAGAAAACTAACAAAAGTGCTGATGAAAAGAGAGCTGTACTCTAACAGAGAACAATTATAATGACCAGTTAAAAAATTCTAGGCCAAGAGACCCATTTCAGTTGCATTTCATGTGCCAGGTTTGTTGACCAGTTTTTTCTTTTTCAATTCTGTTAAAGTATTGGTGCTCTTGTGTTCAGTTCATTACAGCTAGCCATTTTTTCCTTTTCCATGGAGTTTACTTGCATTTTCCAGAGAGGTTTCCATCAGACTGCATATTCAGTGGAATTAAATAGGTTTTTAGGACACTGGAAAACAAGAATCTGTAAAGAAGGTGTGAGTGGGTGTTTTTTGTTTTGTTTTGCTGTTAACTAGGATATGATTTGGCAGCCCATAAATGAGATGTTAAGCCTGCTATAACAAGTAGCAGCCAAACTACACTGAATCCTTGAAATGTGTGACCTGGCCTACCCTCCAAGACCAGGGCAATGTGTTGATCCCAAGGTTTTCTCTGTCACCAAGACAGACTAATCTGAAAAGGATAAAGGTTTGTTGCAGGACTAATCACTGCACAGTGGCAGGGATGTGAGTATTGGGAATGCCACAATTCCTTATTCATAACACACATCCCTTGGATTAATAAATCTTGAATACAAACATTACAAGCAAACCGTGGTCTCTCCTTGAGCTGGCTGGCTTCCAGGGCCATTCTGCTGTACCTCAGAATGTGTATTTGTCAAGAGACTAATTTAAAGATTTTCTGATTAGTTTTACAGGAACAGTTATGTTCTATTGCTAGGTAGCAATTTTCCTATGATACACATAGAAAATTTTAAGCTAAATCTGTCAAATTTCTAAAATTTCAGTGAGCTCCTGCCCTGTTAGACCAATGGAAGGACGAAAAGAGACATCTTTGGATCTGGGAAATTTGTAGTTAGTTAAAAGTTAAAATGCTTGTGGTTCTAAGGTACCCTAATTAGAGAGTAAACCAAAAAATTGCATAAAGCTGTTTGGGAATCCTCATTGCTAACCAGCCACTTCTCCATGAAAGAAAATGAAATATATATAAATCTGTGAGTGTTTCTTCTTTTTTTAATAAGAAAAGAGAATTGTAATGTTTCTAAAGTCTGAGGAACTGGGCTGTGGTGAAAACTGCCATTAGCACTTTCACACTTCATTGCAAACCACTGCAGTCAATACTGTTCTACTGACAAAGCAGTGTCAGTCTGTCAGGTTGGGATTTAACTCTGGCCTTTCAAAGCTGCTGTCCTGGAAGTGTGGAGAAGTTAAATGAGAGCCACTGATTCTCTTTTGAGTTTCCTGGGTTTTTAATGAAAGATTTCTTGTGCTGCTGTAGCTGGTGTAGTTTGAGTGCTTCATCTTTTGCCATGATTCCTGCAAGCTTGAACAATTTCTGTATTTATGGAGGTGAGTTGCTTTCTGTATTTATCAGGTGCATTCACAGCTGCCAAGAGGAGTGCCAGCTTGAGGCTGCAAAGTTTTATCACTCTGACTCTAAATAAAATCCATATTAAGACTATCAACTAATTTTTAGCTGCTCTGGCAGGCAGCAATGACTTTTTTGGGCATTGTTGATAGGAAGTAGAGTGAAACAACCAAAGCTGAGCGAGATGGGGAAACTTCACATCCCACTGATATCATGGTAAGCTGCCAGAATTTGAATTAGAGCTCTTCTCTCAAATATATTAATCTATATTCTCAACAAAGGTAAATTTTTTAGGGTAAGATGTGCTTACTTCTCTCCAATTTCCACTGTCTCAAAGCTTTATCCCTTTATTCTGGGTAAGATCCTGTCCATGAGTTCCCTTTGCCCCATTCAAGAATCAGTCTAATGTACTGCTAGATCAGGATTTCTCTGTCTCTGGTTACTCATATAATTTCTCTAAGTGCTTTGATGAAGTTCTGAATTTTTAAGAATCAGCTACTTCTCAGCGGCAGCATTGCCCTCTGGTGGATGCATGACTCCTGTGGGAGAAAAGGCGGGGAGAAAGAAAAAGTCATGTGGGTTTGCCCTTTTGTGTTTTTCTTTATTCCACTCAAATCTCTGTGAATTTAGAGGGTGGATAAAACATTAAAGCTATACTGCAGAATCTGTTGCAGAAATCTTGGAAAATCCAAGCTTACATGATCTTTCCACCAATTAATAATTATGTGAAATGTATGCCATTACTCATCACGGCATTAAGTGGAGCCTTGTGACAGATGGAAACACTTCTAAAAAGTGTAAGAAATCTTCAGTACAAAAGGAGTGTAAGTACTAAGCAAAACATATAAATAAATTGAGAATGAGAGGAAAAACACCTTCCAAAAGACAAAAACTTTTTTGCTGGCATCATTAAAATAATTTTAAGACATTCTTAATTGAAATTTCCTATTTATAGCTGAGCTAGAAACTTTAGATTCGGAGCCCAAGTAACACTCAAGGGACATAATGTAGCTGGTCACCAAAAGAAATGGAAAAAAACCCCTCTAAATCATGAAAAATGAAAAAAAAAAATTGAAAGCTTTGGAAATGGGATGTTGCTCCTTATGCAATTCAATAACTGAGCTGCAGGTGATGATGGTGATAAGTTTCTGATGACTTCTTAAGTTTCCTGCATACATATGCCATTTAAACGAGCATCCAGACCTTTGGCTGGGGTTTTAAAAGAATAAGAGAATGATTAAGAGGTCTTTGGAGCCCAACAACTATTTACAAATGTTTTGTTGATTGAAGGTTGATAATTTTTCATAGTACTTTGTGCTTTTAGCGTCCCTCTGGTACTAACTTCAGTTACTTTCAACTTGCATTTCTTATTCTTGGCTAGAAGATACTAGAATAATATAACTGTATTCTGTTTTCTCATCAACTCCTGGGTTACTGGGCAATATTCTGAACTTAGTATTTTGTACTAAGAATAGAAACAAGAACATAAATACCCAGCTATATAAATAGCCTAGTTAAAGATTCCTCATCTGTGAGCCTTTCAGAAAACATTGTTTGCACAGGAGGAACATTTTAGTCTATGGGCTTCCTTCAGTCAACTTCTTTGGATCCCTCATTTTTGTGTCAAGGGACGTTGTTGTTGATCTTTAATAATTCCATGAAGGAATGATATATTTTAAGCTGAATCATAATTGTGTGATGTAAAAAAAGAGAGGAGGATATTAAGATATATGAAGGTTTTAATGATTTAAAAGCTCTTTAATGGTCTTATTATATGTCTCTCCAGTGAAAGCATGTGATACTTTCCTTCTGGAAAGGACTGTGGAACTCTTTCCAAAGTATTGAAAACAAATGAGTGCACAGACATCATACATGATATCTCATTTTAAACATCTTAAAAATTGTGTGCTTCTTTTATTTGTTAGAGGTTTAATGACACAGATTTTAAATAATGGAAATGGGCAAAGTAAGCCCATTACTGTGAGAGCTTTGAAGTAAAAGTTTTCAGATGGTCTTTTGATGCTCCTGCATACACTCAAGCTACAACAAGTAAATTTAACAGATAAAAATAATCTTTTTTTTTTTTCCATTGCTGCTCTAATTCATTATTGTTTTAAAAAATGCAAATACTGAAAAGAAAGTCTATCAATTGGAAGCTCATTATTGAAAAAAAAAATTCTTTATCAGGAATAAGTAACTAGAAACATGATACCAGTATAAGGGAATGAAATTCTAGCTTTGATTGTTGTATTTCCAGCTAAAATCTGAAAATCTCTTTATGAAAATCACAGTGTCTGTGCTTTGGATGCTTATAGATGGTTTAGCTATGGAAAATGATTACTGTTTAAATGGAAGAGGAGATTAAAGTTGCATAAATTCTCTTTAATGTTCATAAGAAACAAAACTAAGTCTACTTCCATGTAACAGTTTTTGATGAAACAGTGTTGAAATATCAGATATCTAAACCGAATTTAGATCCCAGCACAATTTGAAACTCCTATTGTTGCCTCATCTGTAATTATTCAGAGATAATTCTAAGCACGTATAATAATAGATTTACAGCCCTAATCACAGTATGCACTGTCTTCCATGACACATTTTGTTCCCATTTGATTTTTTTTTTATTTTCCCCCTGAGGACTGTGGGATGTTTTCAGATTTCTTTACAAATACATTATCAATTTTTACCTAAGAGATACACTTTATATTTAGAGTTTTTGGTTCTAAGTAATTTATTTTTTCTATCTCTTTTATAAGCCAAATTTGAAATAAAAAGCACGAAAGCATTATCTCCTTATTTCTCATAGGAGATTAATCGGAGTTGGGAGCAGTTGCTTGAAAGTAAATTTTCATTGAAACTTGATTTTCAAAACTGCTTGTATTCACAAACCATCTGCCAGTTCCTCCTTAATTTACCAAAGCTTCTAAGAAATCTTGTCCTTTTATGGAAATAAAAGGCAAAACAATGCTGAGAAGTTTTGATCTAAAAAAAAAACTGAAATAAAAACCTTCATGGTTCTCTCAAAAAGAAAAGAAAACCTACAAAAATAGAACAGTATTTAGGCAAAGTTTCTTTTCTCGATTATTTTTACCAAGTTTATTTTAAATGGAAGTTTATCTACATGTCTCCAATTAGAAAAAAATTCTACCATGAGTGTATGGATCTGTCTCATGCTTATTGTGTTTTTTTTCTTTTTTTTTTT
>VYXD01009600.1:324910-383279 GCA_013397195.1 Hylia prasina
CCCCAAAACAACGACAAAAAACCCCAAACCACAAAAAAAAACCCACAAAAAAAAACCACCAAAAGCACTCCAACCTGATACACACATACACAGAAAAAAAAAAACCCAAACAAACCCAAACAAACAAACAAAAAACCCCAAGAAAAAACAAACCTTAAAATTGCCTTCTGATCTCAGAAGTTAAGTACAGTTTTTGTGGGTTGTAAGGTAAAAGTTTTGGGCAAATTTTCCATAGTAACCATCTTCATTTGTCAGTTTCTCTACCTGGCTCCTCTTGTTCCCGTAAAATTGTTGTCTGTATATTGTAGTGTATGTGTATTGTCAACAATTGGAGTAGATGTCTTTTTACTGCCCATTCCTCTCCTCAAGGTACAGCACAATGTGTGGGAACTTACAGTACTACCTGATGATGAAACTTAAGCAATGACTAAGAAAACACCAAGGAAATTATTCTGTATTCTCTCCTTTCCTATGGTTTATCCCCAGTGCCTGCGAGGCAGCTTCAACCAGCTGGGGATGTGTAAAATATTTTCTTTTATAGTGATTGGACTTAGAGGTTCTTTATCTTTACCAGGTGTGACGACACCAGTGTTTTTTTAAGGAGGATATCAGGTGTTTTATAAAATAGTGCTGGGTGTGGCTTTGGGTTAATTTAAGTGTAATGACTGACCTAGGGAATAATGCTCACATGGTTTATGAGTCTCTTCTGCCTGGCACCTACTGCTGGACAATTCTAGAAAGAGCATCAGTGCAGCTAAGCATGAATTAAGACTGCTCCGGGGTATTTTAAGTGTTTGTGGCTTGTAGTTTCCTGAGTGACAAGTGGTATCTGGTTTTGATTGCTGAGCTTTTGTTGCATTTAATTTTCTAGTCCATGTTTGAAATAAGGTGGCTCACTCACACCTTAACTGTGAACAGTATGAAGAATTATCTTGCTTTGTCTTGCTTCTGCTTCATTCAAGGGCCCAGTGTGTTTGTATTGGGGAAAAACTGTGAACAGTATTAAGGTGTTTGATCACTTTCCCATTTTGAATGTGACTTTATAGGCTTATGTAAGATCAAAATCAGACCAGTGGTAGATGCTAGTTAATAAACCTTTTTTCAGTGAAATTTGGGAGCATCTGGTGATAATATTTATCAGGATATTATATAAAGAAGAAAGGAAAGGAATGCAAAGTTAGGGGGAAGCCCTGAAAATATTTGAAACCAAAAAGCATTGTGTGAAAACTGAAGGATGTGGAGGCTCTGGAACATTTTATGAGCAGCTAGACTTGAAGACACTTAAAATCATAAGCGATTCAATCACTGTTGTATTATAGCTCTACTGAATTATGACACAAATCCCTGGCAAAAGTTCTCAAACTTAGTGAGATTTCTGTAAGTCCTAGTGGTTCCGGAATAGATAATAGAGTACAAATATTTTGTGTTAAATTTTGATGGCCTGTGAATAAGAGGATTTTAATTGCACTCCTGTATTTTGTATGAAAGTTTGAGGCAGCATATGGAAGAAAGTCAAATCTGAGGCCAGTGATTTGGAAGTTATTTTAACAGATATGGGCTGCAAAAACAGTTCCTGGTCCCTCAGTCTAAGCAGAAAAATGAATGGGATGTGTTTGGGAGTTTTGTCTAAAGAACATAGATTTAGACTTTAGATTCATAAATGCAGTGTTCTGTTCACTTACATTTAATAGACTTGTTTTCTGAATAAAATCAAACACAAATTTCTGAGAGAGCAAATACAGAAATTTAAAAACACGACTGTCTTGTCAGGCAAATCAAGCCATTCGTCAGTGGCCCATGTTGAACCAAATAGAGCAGCTCTTAATCCTGGGTCGTCACTAGCTGCATTTCTGGGGAAAAGGTTTTCACTTCTGTACAGATTGTTACCTTTTGTAAATACCTGAGGAATCAAATTCTGTTAATATGGTATAAGCATTTATGTTTTACTCCATCTCCTGTCTTATTCAGTCACTCACATGTGACTGATCTGTTCCGCTCTCAGCATCAAGTGCAAATGGCATTTGTGGGTTCTTTGATTGGAAAAGGCTTTCTTAGCACAAGTTGCAATGTTACACTGAGAGTGCAACCCATGCAACACTGTTACATTCTACTCAGCAAGCAAAACATTTGAGTCGGCAGATAAATGCAGTTTGCAGTGGCATAAACTGTGTGTGTGTTTATGTATTTACAGTACACTTTCTTATTTATGTTTTATAAATGTATTAAACTAGCATATTTATCTTGCAGATCAAACGGGAGCTTGTTATACCAACACAAAGTTATTTCCGGAAAAATAATGCATTTAAATATGAAAAGCCAGTGGTTGCCGAAGTACTATTTCAAATTTTCTTTCCGATAATTTTCTCTTTTTCTTCTTAATGTTTGTGCATTTTTGTAGCTGGAGTGCTATATCTGCTGTTCTGGCACTATTCAATTTGGTGCTATTACTATAAAGTTGCATTATTCTTAGCATATTGTAAACAAAAAGATCATCTGAAAGTTCTGATAATTTGTATGTTTAGGATTTACAGTTCCAAACATAACAATCATATCCCCTGTTTATTTTGTAATCCAGTGAGCAAATAATATCAATCCAGCTTTTGTGTTCTCAGTGAGTGAAGCAGAAATAAAACAATTTTCACTAGTAAGGATGAAAATGCATTATTGTTGTGGCCATTTCCCTAATGCAGACTTGTAATATATGCAGGAATAAATAGCATCCTATCAACTCTGCAGAAGCTGGTTGGGTCCAGACCCTCATTTATTGGGCCATGCCACCATTCCCAGGCAGTGTGGATAAGTAGGTGGAGAGCAGAGCAGTCAGACCTGATGGCTTTACATGTGGAGCATACAGGTTCAGTGATCTAACCTCCTAATATCTGTGACAAACTTTAGGGTGACCCAGTGGATTGGATGCCCATTTGCTTCTGTGACATTTGAGAGGCAACCTTGGAACAGAATTTCAGTTTAATTCAGAGGAATGTACTTTGTGGTTCCTGGGGACCTGTGTGTATGGGGATTGCTGGAAGAGGTACCTGACAAGCATCCTCCTGATCTGAAATACAAATTTTAAGGTAGATGGAGCTGCCATTTCTACACTGCATGATGGGTTTTGGTGTCACAGGCACTACCCAGTAAACCCTGTAATGTGAGCAGACGTGTGTTTCATTAGAAAAATAGGATTCAGGTATGGGGATGAAGAGTTATTGGTTTCAGAGTGTTTCCTGAAATTGCAATTGTTGTTCCTAAAGTTAAACACTTTTGTTCCTGCTTTTGAGGTCTACGAATGCTTTCTTTAACTCTGCTAACTGAGACTACTGCACACAGTAGTTGTGCAGAGCAGGTGTGTAGTTTTACAAATGGGTGTAGTTTTAACTGCTTGAAATGGCCTGGTTTATTCTCATGTGAGACTGATTTTTTTTTGTCTGCTCTGAAAATTTACCTGTAGTCCTTTCAGAAATATGACATTTAAATAAAACCTCTTTCTTTTATTTCCTGCTCATTAATGAGCTCTTAAGGTAGTTAGTCTGTGCAGCTGATCTGTCTTACATAGTTTTGTAAATTATGTAAAAACTAGTAAGATTTTAATCTTAAGTGTTTTAATGATCTTTGATAATAGCGTGCTTTAATATGAAGGACACAACTGCAAAAATTGTTTTACATTTTTGACATCAATTGTATTGATCAGAATTCTCCTGTTAACGACTATATTCAGTTATATGTCCCTGATAAACTCATTTTAAATTTATTGTTACATTTATTTGATTTGAAGCTTTTTCGCCCAGATATCTTTGCATGACCCTCTAAATTGTGTCCAAGTTTTTTAGTTGTGACTCACATTGTGAGCCAGTGTAGTGCCATTTGGTTTTTAAATACTTCCTGTATACATAATCACTTGCAAAATGTTGAACAAATGTGCTCACTTTATTTCCTCAGTTACTTGTAGCTGTAAAATTCAAGAGAGTATTCAATGTGAAACTGAGGCAGGTTCATGTTGGGTTTGCTGATCATAAATGCATATCTATGGCATTCTTTTTTCTGTATCTCTTGATTAGGTATACATTAATAATATGCCATTAACTGGCATTGATTGTTTAATAGGAGCCTGAAAGTCAGGGATTTTTAAAATATTTTATTGATGGTTTTTATATGTAATGGTACCTTTTATGGTTGCTTTCATATAAGATTTAGCATCTTTGATATGTATTTATTTATTTATATCATTAGTAGTATCAACAGTAGTATTATAATTAAAATGATGAGGGAGGAAATGTGCTTCTCCAATTTATGTGGTGTTAAGGTTTTCTTTAAAAAGGAATGGTTGTTTATGTGAACTCTGATTCAAAGTCAGGTATCTCTCTTGGCAGGTGTCAGTCCAGGTTAGCTTTTTATCATCAGGTTTTTTCCTCTGGAATGGAAACCCATAACCTGTGTGCCAGCAGGCCTTGAACTACAGGGGAGTTAGGATTTTACAACTGTGCTAAACTATAATTATACTAAGTAGTTTATGCAATGCATTGGGGTAGAACAGTAAAGATAAGGATTTAACGTCTGAAGGACCAAGTTAATAAGGTCACTAATTACATAAATACAATGAACACGTGCATTCTTCTTACAGTTTTCAAGCTAGTTTTCTGAATAAGTAAGTGCAGGATCTTGAGGTTTTGGGGACTACTGCTGGTGAGGAACATCAAATGTTGTTTTCAGCTAGTGACTGTAGAAGTGGCATTGGCTATGGAAGTTCCAGCTGGAAACAAAGATATAGGATGAAGTACTGACAATTTCCCTGGCATCAAGTAAATAAGGCCCTACCAGACACTCACTCAGTTCCCAATTTAAGCACTTAATTGTTTTGTGTGTTTAAATTATTAACTATCTCCTGTTCTCCCCAGAATGTTAGATAATATGGAAAAGATGCTGTGCAGAGCACAATAAAGTTTTTTCTTATTTCACTCAGAGCTTAAAGCACTGTATTAAGCAAATTGTATGGAACATGAAACATCTTGATGTTTCTTAGGGTTTGCACATCAGGTTTTCCATTGCTTAAATGAAATCAATGCCAGTTGAGCTACAAGCCTTGCACTAGATTTGGTGGAGTTCTCTGAGAAAATTGTGGGAAGCTCGCCGAGTAACGTAATCACACCAATGTGGCTACATACGTTCTCCTTTATTCCAGGTAAAATGGCAGATTATATACAGTTTAGCACAGTTTACATTTACCGACATTCCCTCATTGGTGTGCAGGAGGCAAGAATGTAAATAAACATTGTTTATTTTTACACTTAAGGTGGCTAAAGTGTTCAGACCAACATTTGCACCTATTACTAAATAGGTGCACTACTTTCTCCCTAGGCATATCTTAACATAATTTCTAACGACGCCACAGGCTGCAGGCCCTAATTCAGGCCTGCACCTAGATCAGGCTGGGTTGCCCAACCCAATTCCAGAGCACATCGTGCCCCTGCTCTCTAAGAAATTCCTCTACAATTTGGGCCGGAACTTTGCTGGTTGATTTATTCACTTTCATCAGAAAGAGTCTGTAACTTAGTTATTGGATACATTGCATATGCTAAGCTTCTCCTGAGATATTGAATGTAGCGCCAGATGTCAGTTAGTTAGGTTTGGATTTTATTTCTTCCTTCTAAAGTTTTGTATTCTGAACCACTAAAGAGATTTGCTCAAAAATAAATGTTGCTTCCAGTTGAAACCTCCTGATTGTTGCAGTTATTTTTCAAAACAGCTTATTCATCCTGAATATCCCCTCTGACCAAATAAGTAAGCACTACATAAGGTGTATGCTGGGGTTTAGTGTTTGCAATTTTATATATATGACTAGGAGAGTTCAAAAAGCAAAACAGACTTACCTTAAAATTACAAAAGATAATTTATTTACACACATTGAGAAAATAAGAAAAAAACCAACTAAATAAACAACAAATGAACCCTTCAGACCATCCTTCTCTCCCCCCCGACAAATATTCACTTTCCTACACACAATATGAAGAAAGACAAAACCTGTAACTTCAGTCAGTTTTACCATACAAAAAAATATTTTCCATCAGTTCTTTAGGAAAGGAGTCTTCTTCAGTCCCATGGAGACATGGTCACACGAGGAACAGTCCTCCAGTGGCTTTTATGCCACACATCTACAGCGGCCTAAAAAGAGCTTTTGCAAACTGTGAAATCGAACCCATTAGCAGCTTTCCCAACACTGCATATGGGTCATAATCTGCTTATTAGGGGCAGTTTAAGAATGCCTCCTGTAGGATAAAGCAAAGATTCTCTTTTTCCTTGTTGCCAAAATTATCTTCATCTCAAAACTCAAAATCTGCTTTTTTCCCTATTTCCAAAAGCATCTGCATCTTAGAACTCAAAATCTTGTTTTTTCCCCCTAGGAGCACAAAGAAAACTTCATTTTTACTTATACTAGCACATCCCCCCTAAACAGCATCTGTATGTTACAGGAAAAAACAGTCCATTCTCCAGTGATTACTCGAAAAATGTCCAGCTGAATTAGGCCACTCCTTTTCCTTTGCCCCAAAGAGTCTTTCCACTTTCTCTTCCCTGACTCAGTCTCATACTGTCTCCATGGTTCCATTACTTTGTCTTGTCTTCACTCCGGGAAGAAACTTTCAGTGCCTGAAAGATCATCTGCTGGCAAGAAAAAGGGACATGTGCCCAGGCCTGCGGTGACCATGTGGCCTCTGCCGGCGGGAGCTGCAAACTCTTCCAAACCACGCTGGCGGTGGGAAGGCTGCTGGGTACCTTCTTTTCCATGCCTCGGTCTCATGGCGTGGGCCGGTCCCTCTCAGGGCCAGCGGCTCCTGGAGGCCTCAGGAAAGAGTGTGGGGGGGAACATCCCCCGAGCCCCGGCCGGCGACACGAGCAGCTGCCGGGGCTTTTCCTCCCCTCCCTTGCTGCTCGCTGTTATTCAGGCACAAGCATGGCCGGGGTCGCTCCCCCACAGAGGCAGCGGCTCCCTGGGGCCCGGCCCGGCCCCTCACAGCAGCCGCCGCGAGGTGTTACCTGGTCGCTCGCAATGAGAGAAAGAGGGCGGCTGCTCCGCCTTCTCAGCTTTTATAGGGTATTAACAAAAGTCGCATCCTGTTTCCTGCCAACAGCCAAGAACTGGTCTCTGATAGGTGTTCAACCTTTCCAAAGGAAAATTAGATCCTGGCAGGGTAACACCCCACACTCTCCTTCAAACAAAAAAAATCCCAAACCGTGTGAACCCATAACAGTGTACTATGCTTATTTTCACATTAGCCCTCTGAAAGACTGACATTCACTCTCTTTGGGTCTCTGCAGCACTGAAAGACTCCTCATTTCATTGAAACCTAAAAGATATTTTTAGGAGGTTTTAATATCTTTGCCTGCAACTCAAATTTAGACCATCAAATTCTGCTCAACTGCCTCAAACCCTGCATATGGCAGAAGTCTCTGAGAGCTTGAATTTCTAATGCGCGTGTTCCTTCACTGCCTTATGTTGTGCTTCTGGTCCTAATCTGATTCACCTCAGATGCTGAAGTATTCACTGCTGCCAAGACAAAAAATTGATAGGATTTCAAGATGTGGGGATTTTTTTTTTCCTTCCTTGTCTGAAGGTGCCTGTTAACTTAGAGCACAATATCCTTCCTGCATCTCTTATATAAATTGCTTAATTGTAAGGAGGTTCACATAAAATATGACAGACATAGTCTCAAATTATACTGTTGCCATGGAGGACTTGAATTTAATTTCAGCTCCTCAGCGCTTCAGTGTGGAAATGTAACAGCTTCAACGAAGAGGATTTGGAAAGCACCTCCAATGAAGAGCATAGGATTTTGGTTATTTAGGGGATAGGACAGCAATATGCCTGTGAATGATTTCCAGTCAGCTGGGTTAACTAAACTGAATTTTAAATCTGAATACTAAACCCTGTTCTGTGGAAAGAAAAGGGTCTTTTTTGTTTTTCAGATCATTATTCTTGCCAGCTAAACCATGAATCTGAATTTCCTAGCTGTTTGTTTGTAGTTCCATATGTGGCAAACACATAACTTAAAACACTTGGATATGTATCTCCTAGCCATAAAACAAGGAATGGATAAGGAACTAGTAGAGAATTATTAGCGAATCCACAACTGAAACTTTAATCTCTTCTGGTGGTTTTTCTTGTAAGGGCTCATAATGATAGGTTCAGGGAATATCATCTTTTTGTGCATTTAGAAAATTCTCATGCTGATAAAGAATTTATTGAATGGAAACTATTTGTTCTCAACTTCTCTGAGCTCAAAACATTATTTGGTTAACCTAAAAATCCAAACTATCATGTTTATGAAAATTACACAGCCTTGAAAGCTATCTACTTGGACAATAATCTCATTGTAGAAAATACCACCTTTTTCATCCAAATGCCTTTTTCATCTAAGTGTGGTATATCAGCTGTGACCACTTGGCATCTGTTTCACTAGAAATTGCTTATATAATTTGTTTTGCCTCTTTGGCTTTGAACCGTAGGTTTTTGTTTTCAACTGGGTAATTTTTTTTTTCAAAAATCCACATTTGTTTCACTAGCATGCTTCTTCTTAAGAGGGTTCCAATCTAAATTTGAAATTTGGATTTAGAATAGCATCTTGACTCTATCAAGCTCTGAGGTGTGTGTGCTCTGCAGTCTGTTCTTTCTTTACCAAGTGGGTGCTGACACAATAAGTATTTTTAAAGGGGAAAATACACAAAAAAATTAAACCATTTTTATCTGCAAAATATTGTGGACGCTAATGTTTGATATTTAATATCCAACTCATTTAAAAAAAAAAATTACAATCCTCTAGGATGTATATCTCTAGTTAGATGATGGCAGATCTGCAATACAGCTGTGAAATCTTCTCACCTCTTAATGTTTAATAAAGAAAAATACAACAAACCAAGCACAACTCTGCTCACAATATTTTGGAAGCCAAGCACTGAAATGCACAGTTTTAATACTAGGACAAGTTCTGCAAATCTGTTGATGATGTTCTCTTTATTGCAGAACCAAATTACTTGAAAAAGGTGAGAAGTTGATGCATTGTTTTGTTATCTCTGTTCAAGAAGAAGGAAATGAAAAGAAATCTTGTAGTTGCTCTCTTGCCCTCAAGAATTAGGAGGAGCTATAAACTCTTCACTTGTTTTACTTGGAAAATGAACACCTTTTGAGGTGTTGGTGTTCAAGGTCCTGTAAAATAAAGAAAAAACAGCACTTCATTTAACTGTGTCTTAATAGCATACTTGGAATGGCTACTGGGACTCTTACTTTTAAATCCAGATTAAAACGCTTGAACCTGTTTTGTAATATGGGGACATATTGATGCCTGGTCTAACACCAAAGACTAATAGAGTTTTGTCCTATTTCAGCTTTGTAGTTTGAGGCAGCTCCATCAAAAAGCTTTGAATACAGGTTTTAAATATCAACATCAGCTGGTTTTTCAATTCAAAACCAGGGTTCTTGTTTAAGGCAGTCAAGAGAAGGTGGAGATCCATTTTAAAAATCATCGCTTTTTGATTCAATCTACTGCGTACTCTACAAACTTGTCTTGAAGGAAGCTACCAGACCCCAAAATCACATTCAGGCTATGTGCACCGTCAAGTGACACAATTGCCTTCAGTGCAGTGATATTTTGAAGTAGTATAAATGCTGAACAAACCCCATCATCACCGTAATCTTTCATGCTAACCCTCCATTACGATGTTCTGGTGTCTGAGTTTATGTTCTAAGAGGCTTCAAAGATGGTAGTCTTTTGCAAAACTCTGTTTTAACTAGCCTGCTGTGGTGTGTAGCGAAAATGTGAAAAGTAAAATGCCAGTGAAATGGTCTTACGTTGGTTTGAATACACATATGATATAGTGGGAATGAGGATATAGATTTCTTTTTTCATGGGTAGTGGGATATCTTCTGGTAATTTGTGTAGTGTCAAGGATTTCTTTATTTTTATATATTTATATAAGTAAGTATAGTACCTTCTACTATCTTTGGAGTAAGATCTAAAACTAAATCAGTCTTATTGTCTAGGAGTAAAACTATTTTTAGTAGTTTTCCTCCTAGATTTCTATTTTTTTAATAGCTCAAGCATTTTTGGTTCTGTGATGTAGTTGTAGTTGACAGAAAGGTCTAGTTTTAAAATGCTCAACCATATTTAAGTTGTAAGAGTTAAAGCAGACTCTAAAGCAGCAAAATTTCGCCTTAAAAAGAAATAATCAGAATAAAAAAGGAAGTTAAGAGTAAAAAGCGTGTAAAAGCTGCTCTTTGCTCCAAGCATTAGCTTCCTACCATATCTGGTCAAAAATGTGTATTTTGAGGTCAGATTGTAAAATACTTGAAAAAGAGTTTAGATAAAGTTGTGTCTTACTTGTGTAAAGTCAGTAGACTTGTTTTGGTTTAAACTGGTGTTACTGAATTTAAATTTTAGCCCAGAGCTTTACTGTAAAAACCACAGGTATTAAAATCATGCATCCAGGGGGAAAAAAAAAAAATTCTTCAGGTTGACCCTTCCCCTGCGACTTCTAGTGAGATGTGCTTATTTTTCTGTGACATTTAGGTGTGGAAATTTTCTCAAGAAATTAAGATGAGGTGACAAATTACTGAATGCACAAAAAAGAGGTGACATTTCTTCCTTCCTTGAGAGAGAGAAGCCGTATGGTGATACAAGTTTTATTTTAATATATATCTAGTTATGAGATGTGCTTTGTTTTACATTGACTAGAAATTTGTGAAGAATAGCTGGTGTTATATTAACATTGATGAAGAGCATGCCTACTACATTTGGCATGCGATTGCCATGGCAACCATACTGTAGAGTGACCCAAATTAATTTTCCAGCAGTCATTAAATGCCCTGTCAGGTTTGTTTGTTTGTTTGTTTTGTGGGGGGTTTTTTGTTTGTTTGTTTGTTTTTGTTTTTTCTTGTGCTAGGGATAAACTCTAGTAAGTAAGTACTTGGGGTTTTTTTGAGGAATCTTGCCTTATGAGTTTTCTCTTGAAAGCAATGGCTGAGCTATGGTAATCAACCAAAATCTCCCACCTTTGTGCAGTTAAATCCATGCTATTTAAATTTCAGTATTATCAAGAGAAACACTTGAATGAAGAACAAGTAATTGAATTGAAGTAAATGTACAATATCTTCATAGTAAGTGGGGTAGATATCATAGTACAGTCATTTACAACCTCTGGCTTTGCACTGCTTTGCTGCTCCCACATCCAGGCTTCTACGTCCCTCTTGGAGAGCAAATCTGTACTGAGCCTGATCAGAAAGGGAGCAGAGAATACCATGCTCTGCAGATTAGCTTGCTCTCCAGAATTCATTAGCAGGGTGCTCTGTGAATGCCAGTAGAATATCCTTTGGCAATAAAAGGATACAAACTCCTGATAGAGATATTGGCTGCTTATTGCTGGCATGGAGCTGATTCCTACTTCCAAATGCTCTTGCTTGTGTAGCTGATTTGTTGTGTAAGTGACACGAAGTTGGCCATTCAAGTTTAAAGTTACTACCCTTAATAATTTGTCACCGTCATATAACACAGTGTTTTGGTGCCTGGCAACGACCAGGATTGTGGCTTGTGTCTGTATTTCCCCTTGCTGGAGGTGGTTTTGCCTCACCCATCTTTGTTCCCAAAGGATTTTATCTCTTTGTCAATTAATGCATCTTCTTTACTTGAAGCTCCTTTGTGCCTTGCCCATTTTTGCAGCTTTTTCTTCTATGAGGATCATTTCTGTATTCAGAGTGAATGCATCTGTATTCATATATACATTACCTTTGTATTATGTAAAACAGTGTAATTGTTTTGTATTGTCATAGATAGGAAGTACCTTAAAAACAGGATCTTAAAATACCATGTGCACAAAGGTTTTGCAAGTATAATGTGTAGGTTTGCTGCTAACTTTGTAATAACTGTTCCGAATATATGATATTGTGTTACTATGCTATCAGCTTTTATCTAGGCAGTTCTCTTACTGTCTGCCCTGTTCATTAATACAGAGCTCTTAGATTGCTTCTGATATTTGACAGCTTATTTGCAAAATTTTTTAAAAAAGCTAAACTTCAGGTATAAGACATGATTTTGAGAGAAGAATGTCTTTAATTGGCTTTGTTTTAAACCATTCTGCTGATTCAACCAAGATCAAAAATGTATTTATTACTTAGAGTGTGTGCTTTACTTACTAACTTCTTGAAAGGAATAAGTAGAAACTCTGCAAGCATAATATTGCATTCAAACTAACACAAAGCTTTTAATCACGAAAACATTACCTCATGTCTCTGCACTTGAACCCTTCAAAATGCTTGCATAGCAACTCTAAATGTGTAAAAAAGCTCTGTTGAGTTTGTTGTATTAAGAAATAGACAAGAATTCCTGCTGATAATTCCTGTTGTCTTACAGCTTTTGAAGCAGGATTTTGTGGTGTTTTTCTGAACATCTTTTGTCAAGTAGCCTTTAAAAGAATAAATTGTACTTTCAACATGCAACCAGTTGGCTGATTCCAAAAAAAAGCCACCTCATCAGTAAAAGTATAATTATATGAACTTGAGACTTGGGAAAACTTAACCTTACATACTTGCAGGCATTATTTGTGTTTGAAGAAAGAGTAGGACAGTCTCTCCAGTGTCTCCTGGTGACATGGGTTTAACTGGATAGGGTATGTATCCAATTACAGATAAAAGCGCTAGGCAATCCAGAATGGTCTCTACCCTTGTTGTGGGGTAGTGGATTTTTAAAAGAACCCGTTTTAAAGAAAACTGAAAACATGCTGTTGATGACTAATTGCATTCTGCCTCTGAAATATTAACTTCTATGGAAGCCAGAGTATTTATGGGAAAAGAGCTTTCAAATATCTTGTCTTTGAAGACATCTTTTTAACTCTGAGAAGTAAATTTTCTTTTGACTCATAAAAGCAGACAGGATTTTGAGGGCTGAACATGTACCTTTGCTTTGTATTTTACAGTTGGGTGCTGAGATGAGAACATCTAGTAGTGTACTCACTTTAAAGCCTTTCTGTAATCAATATGCATAGACCAAGTAATGAAAGGTACAGACAAACTGGGAGTGTAGGATTTTGCACTGGTGTTCTTTTTCTGTACTTATGAACTGCTAAGACCATTGGAGTGTCATAATGAACTCCTGTGTGTAAAATTTTGCCCTTCCTATAGTAAGGGAAGTAAGTGGACTATTTCTAATATGAGGCGGTGAAATTGGTGACCCAGGATGTCCTTTCTAGTCCCATGTTGTCTGCTACATTATCTGGCATGACGGTGTTGAAATTCTCTTGTTAATAATTTGTAATAATCCAATCAACTGTAAAAACAAAATGTGTATTTCTAGACTTAAAGGAGTAATGTAGTGAAGTAGGTGGAAAGGAAGCTCCATCAAATTTTAAGGAACATACAAGATATCTGGAAGATTTATTCAAGAATAACAAACAATGTGATTATACTATAATACTCTGCAGTCAAATATGGCCTTACTTCTGATACCTGTCCATGTATGTGATGTGTAACAGTCTAAAAGACACTTGGATATATTAGATTGTTTTTTCTCTGCTCCTTTCTTGTGCTGAGGGAAGCTGAGTAAATGCCATAATCAGAGCCTTTTTATTTTTTTATTTTTTTCCATTAGGCCTTACGCCTGTCATTGAAATTGGAGGCTCATTATAGTTCTTTGCAGCAGGACTTGTAATTTTTTAAGAAATGGTGCAAGAGATTTGACTCATTCCTGAATGGCTTTTATCTTTCCAAAATGCTGTTCTTGTGCAGTTCTGATGATGATCCCAAAAGCCATTAATTGAGGTTGTAAAAGGATACATCCTGAACAGAATACTTGCCTTCCTCTATATGCATAGCAATACATTATTTATTTGCATGGAGACTTAAGGCCATTGCATCGTGACTGTTCGAAAACACTGTGTTGCTTATATTAAAAAACCCCAAGGAATTAAAACATAAAACTCCATCCAGACATAGAATGTCTGTTGCCCTCTGCCTTTCCTCAAGAAACCCCAAGCTCTTAAGCCATTGCAGTATCTCTTATAGTGTCATGGTTTTCTTTAGATTTTTCCAGTAATCTAAATTTAAAAAGAAGGGATGGAGGAAGCCACAGTACCCAATCTTCTGATTCTGCAGCTTCCTATGCTCTCACATTCTGAATTATTGCCTTTGAAACACACGTGGGTTGTCTGATTCTTAACAAGGCAGCAAAACTGATGTCTCTAGTTGATGTTTGATCAACTTGAAAAACTTGGCTCAATGCATATGAAATGTATGTTGAAAATTAATGCATATCAATGAAAAATATTCTGGTCATTTTGGAAAAAGGCAAGAAAAATTCAAAGACATTCTGAAGTTTTAATAAGCATAATACTGATCTGCCTAATAAAGGTGGAAGATCTAAAGATTCTGAAATGCTTAAAACTGCATTTTAATATGGAAGAGGTATTTTTATTCAGTTATTTTAGCTACTCTGTTTTGAAGCCAATATAAAGATTTTGGTGATAAACTCCATGGAATTTGAAAAAGAAATAAAGAACAAAGGTAGGATATACAAAAATGTGCTGCAGGAGGGTGAATGTGTACATGTGCCTACATGTTATAGTGCTTAAATATAATTTTTACTCATTTCCATGTGAGTGTGATAAGGCACAGATGAAAGGAGTTATATTTAGAGACCAGAACCAGAGTTTGTGATGATGTTTTAAGAACTTGTCCCTTTACCACCTCCAGTTAAATGGTTTTGTTCCTCAGGTAACCCTCACAGCTATTACCTGTGTCAGATTTCAGAAGAGTGAGGCTGAATAACCAGCTGCTGAAGACTGCTTAAGTGTTCTACTCTGCTTTGTAATAGGGTTTAATTAAATGTTGTTTAGCTGAGGCGAAGGAAGAAAAAAGCAATTAAACATGCTTAAGTATTCCAGTTTCAGTTGTAAGTCGTATTTTTCACTGTTGCTTCTAGATCTGACTGAGGGTGAATATTTATTCTTTAAGTTTGGGGATTCGAGAAAGAGGTCACATGATCATTGAGTGAATGCATACAGAGCTATTATGTTTTCAGGGAATAAAGCAAATATTTTATTACCCCTGCCTCAGTTGTAGGCAAAATATTAAAATTTAATTACAATCACTGCAGAAAAGAGACAGATCTTTCTCTTGTTCTACCTCCTTTCCTGTCTCCATACAGTGGTTTGTTGGGGAGTGTTGGAGCAGCACCCAGAGGGAGCTGGATGCTATACTAACTTCAGGCACACTTGCACAGAGGGGATCTTGGAGCAGGGAGGTTTGGAAAAGTTACTTTAATTTCTAGATGTTGAAAAGATCTATTTCCTTAGAGAATGCAGGAGGAAAGCTAAGAGGAGAAAAATGTTCTGAAAACAGCTCTGAACATGCTTGCTAAGTTTTTTAATGAGTGATTGTATGATGGTAAGCATGTGGTGGCACTCTGCTCTTTCCACAATACTGCAATAAATCTGTGGTGATAAAGCTTGAAAATGTTGTGGTGGGGAAAGCTGGTTAAAATAGTTAGTACCTGTGGAAGAGGTGCAGGATGCTTATTAGCTTGGGTCAGATTTCTGTGTTCTCCAGAAACAGATGCTACTGCTTAAAACCTTTCATAATTATACCTGTATGCAATGAAGCAGTGTTTGTTCTTGATGTTAGGCTTATTTTAGCTTGAAGAAGACAAAAGCAGAAAATACATGTAATGCAAGAGAAGGCAGTAATAAAAAAGGGAAAGGTTATTGGTTTTGAATTCCAATTGCTACCACTCAGGGTACAAAGGTTTGTAGTACTTCAGGGATGACTAGAAGATTAAACATGTGTGAAATGGACTGACAGACTTGGAGGAGGGGAAAGGAGAAGCAAATGCATTGCTTCCTTTAATTAGACAAATAACCATTTTATAACTGCTTGACTTCAATTTGGTTACAATGATTTAAAAAAAAATAATCTTAATTAGGAGAAATGTGATGGTCAAGAAATGTAATATAACCTGGGATCTTTGTTTAAATTCTAGAGCCAGTGTTGAAAGGAGCCTATGAGCACATAATTTTTATTGTAAACTATATTCTAGTACACATGTTCATGAACTAGCATATTGTCCCTTACTGAAGAGTCAGCAGGTGCGGTTCTCTTTACACTGCTCAAGAAGCTAAATGCTATCTACTTTGTTCACCTTTGTGAGCAATTACCTTAGAAAAAATGAGTCATCCCTTTAATGTGGACCATTTGGATAACTTAGTGAAGTTTCTAAGGCAGCTGTCCTGGTAAACTAAGGAGACAGAGAAAGTTTTGTAATGGCCATAATCTCAGAAACCAGACATTTGCATAAAGGGATAAAAATCACTTACCTGACCCTCGGAAGTGTCTGTGGCACAGCTGCTCACAGAGTTTAATGGTTTCCATAACTTACTTGTAGCCTTGGCCTGTCCTGTAGTCACAACCCCATGCCACTGTGACCAAGCTGCTGCTATCATTGAGCTGCCTCTGTGAGTTAAAAACAGCACAATTGTCAGCTGGGGCCTTCTTGCCCAAGAAATGCTTTCCTCTTCCCCCTGTGCAGTGGGTGCAGATCCATACTGCTTCCCTTAAGTAGGTGAGCTTTGGAAACAGGCCGAGATCCAAAAAGATATTTTTAATCCTCATTTAATCTTGGCCTGGTCAGTGCTTTCATTGGCCTATGTTGCCATGTAGCAGGGTGAGAGCATCTGTAGGAGGAAAGGAGATGCTGTGAGTGTGGGGTGAGGGCAGATCAACCTGCTCTCAAAAACTCCTGAATCTACTTAGGCAGCTTATGAAACTGTGGCTTTATGGGAGTTAATAACCTAGTTCGGGGTTGAAGTCCTTGAAAGTCTTCCAAGACTTGGCCTTTCTGATCTGTATTTCTTAACCACTGAAAATCTGGTACTTGCTCAAAAGCAATGAGAGTTCAAATTTAGTTTTGTGCAAATGGATTTTTTTTTTTATTTATTAGTCAAAACAGCTGATAACTCATAATTCTTAAACATGCCTACAAACTTGCCAGGATGACTGGACTGGGTGTTTAAACATTTTGCTGTTGACTATAGCTCTTTTGGAGACTGTTTGCCAGTGCCTTATTTGATTGTTGGGTGACTAAGCATGCAAGACAAAATGCAATCTTTGGGGTTTTTTTGCTCATTGAATGCATTTCTGAAATTGGAAGCCAGTGCAAAATGATCTACCTGCAAGTAAACATTCTGCTATCAGGGAAGGAGGTAAGAAAGAGCATGTTTTTAGCCTTAAGGAATCTTGCTTTAGCAGGAGGTAATGGGACTGGTGCTCCAAGCCAAGATGAATTACTTGTGCAACTTGTAATTTGTTGAACCCTGTGGTCTTCTGTTGCCTTGTTCTTTTACAATTCTTTTAGCCTTCTGAAATGTTTACACACTTGGAGTCAGACTCTCAGAGTTCTCACAGATTTTTCATTAAAAATTCTATTATTAGGGTAATGACTTTTTCCTGTTGACATTCCTCCTGGTTAGGAGGAGACACTGATGGACTGTGACTTTGACGAGTGTGGTCAAAAGGGTTAAGCCCCTTCATCGAATCTCGTCTCATTTTCAAAACTGTATAAATACCGAAGTGAAAAATTAAATCGGGATTTTTCGTGCTTGGGCACCTGTGCTGTGTCTGTGTCGTTCTTTGTGTTGGTAGTGCGTCAGTCTTCCAGAATGATCCAAATTGGAGTTACATCATGAATGTATTTGACGCCTATTTTTCTCTGGAAGCCATAGCTCACCTTAATGTTTTCACTGATGGGTTTTTCTTCTCAGTTAAAAATCCCTGTTGTGCGACCAGTCAGAGACTAAAGTAAATACTTGTTTCCCTTGCCCATTTACAACAATATCGACATATAACTCAGGAGGCTGTAAAGTTCTTTAGTAGGAATAGCTCATTATGCAACTGAATTCCAATTCTCATCTTCCTAGACCACACAGCAGAAGTTGGCATTGCCATTTCATGTGAGACAATTATATCATGTTACATGGTACAGTGAGTGAAATTTTTTGCTAAAATGATCAAATGAAAGTTTACTGTCAAGGTGCAGAGCCTACTTATTTTCTTCTGGTAAAAGCCATCATTAGTTCATAAAATGCATTCTTGAATGTAACATAAACTAAAATTAGCTGATTTTCTTTTGAAAGCAGTGAGTTTGACAGCATTATATTTTTAAAGACCTTTCAGAAGGCTTTGGAAGCAAAAAAAACAAAGCTTTTTTTTGTTTGTTTTGTATGCCATATTAGTTACATGCGCTCTGTAGATAATTTGCTATGCCATGTGATATATCTAATTGATCACTGGGTAGTGTCAAGAGGTGGTCCTCTGCTGCTGGAAGACAAAAATCTATTTAGGAATTCCAGATCAGGTTTGTATCACAGTAAACCACAGATCAGACTCTCAGCTCTTGTGTGATTCACTCCAGTACAACCAATCAATCTGCTTTTCAGATTTCTGTATTTTTGCCTAAAAATCAATCCATTCTTTCTTGCCTGTAAAAGTGTTTTCCATGTATCTGAATAGAAGGGATGTTCTAAAATTGATTTCCAGGCTCTATTGAATGTGAGATTTACGCCGCCTTTTTTTTTTTTTTTTTNTTTTTTTTTTTTTTTTTTTTTTTTTTTTTTTTTAACTGTAAGGACACAGCTGCAGTTCTTCCTTGTTGAGGTTTGTGACTCTGTAGTGAAATTTCTGGTGGTCCAATCCATTCTTGATTCCAGTGAGGGGATTGCCAGAGAAGTGTGCTTCCTGTCTCAGAAATATCTCTCCCAAAACGATTAACAGTATTTCTGGGACAATTAATAGGGGAAGGAAATTGTGCTCATGATTTAATTTTTTTTTCCTTTTTCTCTATTATAAGAGACACTAGTAAGTAAATGGAAGTGAAAAATCATTTGTAAGCTCAAGAGAGTGGAAAGGAAATAAAAGCATAGGGGCTAAGATGAGATGGTTCTTCTTATTTTCCTGATCATTTAGGAAGTAGGTGTGATGTCAGAGCGAAAATGTCCTTGCTGAAATTTTGAAAACCTAGCATTTCAATGGGGATACTTTAAGTGTATGGATTTTCCTAAAATATTTTCAAATTGGCAACTTCACAGGTCAACATAATTGCAAAGTAACTTTGTAAAATACTTCTGCTTAAAAATAGTTAAAATCAAGCCAGTTGCTTTTTATATGTTCTAATTTTTATAGAAAAAGAAAACTCCTGAAAATGAACCTTAGGAATTAAATGTTTTTGATATGATCTCTTAATGAGAGACTATTTACAAGAGCGTGTAGTGACAGAAAAGGGGGATTGGCTTCGGACTGAGAAGAGTGTAGGTTTAAATTGGCTGTTAGGATGAAATTCTTCACTGTGAGGCTGGTGAGGCACTGCAACAGGTTGCTCAGAGAAGCTGTGGATGCCCCATCCCTGGGGAAGGGTTCAAAGCTAGTTTGGCTGGGGCTCTGAACAGCTTGATATAGTGGAAGGGGTCCCTGTCCATGGCAGGGAAGTTGGAACTGGATGTTGTTTAAGGTCCCTTCCAGCCCAAACCATTCTATGATTCTATGATTAGTTATTTTTGAAGTCTTTTCCCAATGCAGAAAGTGAACTCTAAGGCAAAATCCTCATGTAACTTCTGGAATGTAAGGATCTTAGACCTCTATTCAAGTTCAAGTAGTTAAAACTACACAGGAAAGCTGGCTTGTGAGAAATGCTTCTTATTCCATTAAGCATCCTGTGGCCATTTACAAAGTGCTTAAAGGGTTTTCCAAAAATCCACTTCCCATTAATCTTGCCAGAAACTCTCGTGCAGTATTACTCAGGGAGTTTAAACTGGGCCAATATTATGGTGCATACAAATTCAAAATAAAAGCCACCCAGAGGAGATAAGTGAATTAAAGTAACGAAATGAACTCCAGCTCTTTTTACAGATTTGCTGCTTGCATGACCAGCTCAGACTGTAATGAAAAAAAGGAACATAGAAGTGTCTCTTTGAGTCTGTTTGTTTGCCAGCAAATGTCTGCAACTATGCAACAGTGTGTGTGTTTCTTTCCCAGCAGTGATTTATATACTTTTAATACCATATTCTAGGCTATGATCTCTAATTTAATCTCTCTCTTTGTTGGGCCAGAGATGAGATGTCTCTAGCCTTTGTGTTTTGCTTCCAAGGGGATGTCCAGCATCAGTACCCAGAGAAAAAAAATAAAAGGATAAATGTATAGTGAAGCTTTTCAAAATAAAATCCTCGGTCTGATGATCTACCCTTCAGGGAAGGATGACTTGAACATGGATGTCATGGTGTTTAATTGACTTTCAGATCCATGAGAGTTTCCAGACCACTTCTTGATACCACCTCAACATTCTGGAACCATGTTAGCCTCAGCTGCAAGGTCTAAATGAATTTAAATGAATTCCATTTTTTTTTAATTTTGTCTTCATGGAAATTTAAGATTTTTAATAATAAATAAAAAACCGTAAACTACTGTGTATCACATGAAAAAGACATGAAAGAAGAATATGGTAGATTGTATCTACCATACAGAATTAGGAAAAGACGTTTTATAATATTCATCTCTAGGTTGTACAGTAATAATGAAGATAAAGCTCATGGAATACTAGCAATCAGTAAATTCTGTCATCTGCCAGTTTTAAAACCAAAATAAATACAAGCATAAGGTGGCAAAGACTCAATGCAAAGTACTGCAAATGCTATTAGTATTCCAGTTTTTGAAGGGATCAGCTGGTTTAAAGGGTGGTTCTTCCTTTTCTGCAAAAGGAAGTTTTTGGAAAGTTCAAGAAGAGTAAGTTGCAATGATGATATGAAGAAAAAAATAACTGTGGAATTGAGAACAGAGTTCTTTTAGTGTTATAAAACTCATTTGTGCCACTTAGAACCTTTCCCACCTGTGAGGATGTGCAGTTCCTTGCAGTGTCCTTTGCAAACCCCTTCTATGGAGAATGAAGTAGGAGTGATTTCCCCTGCTTAAGTATAAACTATAGATTGATACAAACTTAGAAGTGAGGGTCTCTAGGTGACCTCCTTAGTATGAGCTGTCAGATTTGCAGGTCTTAGACTTTATGGAATAGTGACTGAAAAAGGCTACAAAAATAAGTCTTTCCAAGTTAGGAAAGGAGAGAGAGAGCATTCTGGTTTTAAAAGGTGGGAATTATTCAGTAAATTCAGTACAAAGCAATATACCAAAAGCTTATTTTTAATGTCTATTTAGATCCTTATTTTTAAGAGTATCACACAGAGGAAAAGTTATTAGAATGGGTATTCTGTTGTAGCTCCCTTGAGTGTGCTAAAAATTCTTCAAGTATTGTAGGAAAGCAATACAGAAAATATGCTTTTAAAATAGAAAATATCTAGTATTTTTAAGAATTACTGTGCAGGTTAAAGTACCCTTGGCATTCCTGGTGGGATTTTTAGATATTGGGATACATACTTATAATTCAGCATTGATTTAACAGTGAAACTTGAGCAAAGGGAAAGGAGAAAAGTCCAGTTGCCGTTAACAGGCCCTACATTTGCTGAAATCAGTAGAGCTGTTTCCTTTATTAGGTGCAAAGCTAGTTAATGCAAGGAGAATATGAAGTACTATTCTGAGTACTTAATTTAAGCCTCAGTTACTATGCAAAACATGCTCCTATAAAACCACTCCTATGAAAATGCTGCCTTATTTCAGGGCTATAGTGGATTTTGTACAAGAACTTTATAGAAGAGGGTGGGAATTTATTCATATAAAGAATACTATAATGTCATACAGGATAGTTAAGTAGTCTGACCTTTATTAATGAAAATATACTTAGTAATTTAGAAACTTTAAAAGCATTAGGGAGCAATAATTGGAAGATTCTGTTACTGTATTACTGGCTCACCATTTGGAAATGCTGCTTTCTCAGAAATTTTGACAACCATCTTCAGTCTTGGTATTTACTTTTTGTGAGTGTGTATTCCATTGCCTTTGTTCTTTAACTTTCAGGGTCTTTGGATTTTTTATTTTTTTTTTTAATTTTTTTTTTGGCACTGCTTACATCATATTGCCTGAAGGTCTGAAAAACTAATTCCTAGGTTAGCGAATGAATGATGCAGTGCAGTGTAAAAGGAGACAGGGAGAAGAACTGCTCTCTTGCTTGAAACACTCTTGTTGCTGAACAAGGATAAAACCTTTTTTTTTTTTGGTTCATGGTCACGATGTCAATTTTGATTAGGTGTGTTTCACTTTCCCTCTGAGAAGGGAAAACACCCAAAATGGCTTGTGTTTGGAAAGTTTAAGTAAGGAAATCAGCTTTCATTTTCTTGGGTCCTGTTGTCTGAACTTTGGCCCTTGGGATACGGATCTGCTGAGAAAGTGCAGTAGACGTGTCCAAAATGTGTTTAGATTAACCCTTAGAGAAATCTATATGAAATTATATTTAAAATGAATACTCAAAGTAAGGGCAGTTGCAAGTATTTCTTAATTTCTAGTTTGAAACTCACTATATATATGTATATATATACACACACACAAAATGTAGTATTTTTGTGGTGATCTTGAAAATCTTCAGCACACAGTCCCTGAAGTCAACCTGATCCCCAATTTATGCAAACTAGCTGGAATCCAATATTTTAATCTGCATTTCTCAGTTTTATCAGACCTTTGTTACCTTCAAACATCTTTGTTCCCCTCTGCAGAAAACCAGCCAAACTAAGTAGGGAGAATCTTCAGTGTATGTGGCTTTAATTGGTAAGAAGAAACTTTAGCTGAAGGCTAAAGTAATATTGGTAGTTGGAAATAAAAAACACTTTAATTCTTTTTCTTTTGTTAGTAAAATTTGATTACCTGTTTGTGAAAGAAGAGGTGGGGGAAAACCCACTCCAAAGTTGCTTTTTGTGTAAGGCATCTGCCATCAGTTCCTGAGTTTCCTTTTCAGAATGTTTGGACAATGAATGTGCTGGTAATAACTTGTTTAAAAATTAATAGAAATGCAAATGCTTTCAAGTGTAATGTCACACATTCAACTCTCTGGAACTAATATATTCAATTGGATCTTATTTTGAAGAGTGCCATAACACCAAGTAGCATAGCAACAGCCTTCTTTTAAGAGATGCTCAGTGAATATGTGCATAGGATGTTTCTCCTGTTCTGTCTTTCAGTCCCTCCTTTATTCTTGTCTCCCTTTCTTGGTTTCAGTTCTCAGTGATTTTTTTTCCTTGGTCTTCTGAGTATATATTCTCTGCCCAATTCAGTCTTTCCTAGTCTGCTTAATTTTATTCCTATTCATTCTATCTTTATTTTTCTTTATGTGTGATTAGATGAACAGAGCTCAAGGAGGCTGGGCAATAGTAGAGATTCTGAATGCATCTTTCATGGTATGTCTAAATGCAGGCTCATAGTAGGAGAAGGAGATGAAAAACTACCTTATCCTGTGTTTCTTGTACTTCAGCTTGCTGGGTTGTTCAGGTTGTTCCTGATTTATGTGTGGAGAGGGCCGTATTGCTGTATTTACGTACAGTAAAATTGAGAGAAGTAAGTCTGTTACTGAGAGGATGGAAAAGGCATAGGAAGAGAAGTGGCTAAGGAGAAGCCTTGCTAAATATGACAAAAGCCTTGTGGACCTAAAGTCTTGAACAGATGAGCAATGATGACATGGTTACTGGTGCTGAATTGTAACTTGAGGAAGAGACATGAAGGTGTTTGGAATATATTGGTGTTTCCTAGGAAAGAAGATGTTGTTCAGCTGCACAATGACAATGACCTGTTGGGCAATCATTGCTCATCGTTGCATTTTAACCTTGCCTTTTTATTTTACTCCCTTTCTTTTTAGCACTGCTGCAGGTTAAACACTAATAAGGTTGTGAAGGGAATTTAACTGGAGACCAGCTGCATGCATTACTTATCTTGTGCATTCAGCCCTTTGAATTTTCTTCTTAATCTGAAGTTTGGTTTGTCTGCGCTAATCCTGCTTTTATGTGCATCTTAAATGATATTGATTCTCAGTTGTTCTCCCGGTGTCTGACGGCTTCATGTTTTGATGGAATTTTGTTTCACAATTCACTACTGCAATTAGTTGCTAATCTTTGGGCACATTAAGACAAAACTGCTTTAAATGAATGTGAGCCAGCCATTCTGTGTTATAAAGAATGTTGCAGAAATGTGATGTGTGAAGCCCCATGCTTGGCCAGTGCCAGGTAAGGACTGTGCTCACAGACCTGAGAGACCCTGCAGCTCATTTTGTGAGGCGTTTGTACAGGTTTAAATGATGTTATGATGTGTTATGCAGCTCACACTGCTGCAGTTTCCATTTCAACACAGTTGTCCATGTTTTGAAGAGACAGGCCAGTTTGCTACTCCTCATTTACATGTGTAATGCTCTCCAGTTTATGTTCTTAAAAATAGGCGATTTCATCTTATTCCTAACTGACTTTTTTGAAACTGCAATGCGGTTGCAGTTGCAATGAAGGAAAGCTGTTGGTTTCTGGAGATACACATTTCTATGGAGAAGAGCCATGTAGTATACGAATATCATCATGTGTGTTTGAAAAATAAGTATTTGGAGCTATTTAACAATGTTTCACTCTTAGAGAGCATGCTGGTGAATTCTTTTTGTTATGAATTTTATATGGAAAATTCTGCTCAGTGGCTATTCAGGGAAATTTGGTGTAACGTATGTAGGGATACATCAGGTCAAATGGAACATCAGAAATTATTGTCTAAGGTTAATTAAGTATTTAGTGGGGGTTTTTTAAGTGTCACCAAAGGTATTATTAGATTTTTTTTTTTTACATATTTTTCAGAAATTACATGAACAGTCTGAAAAAATCAGTCTTTTTGATATGGACAAAAACAGTGTGAAAAAAACTGAAATGAACTTGCTAAATGTTTTATCATCAGATATGTTTATGCTTTTAAAAAGATTTTGGATTACAATTCTAAACTTTTTATGTAATATTACAAAGACAAATATATCTGTTGCATTCCACATGATTATTAAACCGTAGGGGTTTTTTTCAGTTGGATGCTAAATTTTGTTTTTGATTTAGCAGTAAAAATGTTTTGTAAATAAACAGAAATGCTGGAGGGTGAACTCTTTCTTCATGCACGCAGGTGTGCCAGGAACATTTATAACTGGAAGTTACAGGAATGGGAAAAGAATTTGGCTTTGTTTTTTTAACTGACTGTTTAGAAATCAGTCTGTCTTTGTATTATTCCTCCAATACTGTGGTTGGAGGGTATCCTAAAATATGGTAACTCTTAGAGTGAAACTACTATATATGTTACTTCTATCAGCTCTGGGAAGACCATAATTTCCAGTAGGTACCTTAAGATACACTTAGATGAACTGGAAGGGTAGGAAAGAGAGAAAACAATTATGATAACGAACCGGAAGTTAACAATATTGCCTTCACATTCTTCATTTTTCTAATACTTGATATCAGTGTTCCCAGAGCCCTGTTATGTTTGTGTGTTTCATTTAAAATTCCCAGAGCCAGTGTGAAAGACCTAGAAATAATCTTTTACAATAATAGAGCAAAAGGAAGAAAACCACATCTCTAGTGTATTTTTGTTTATGTGAGTGAGCAAATGGTAGAAGTTCAAGCCTACTTGTGTTTTCTCTCAGAAAAATGGTGGATTAAAGCATACCATGGAAGAGAAATGCAGTAGAACTGCTGGATACCTGTGGAGTTCAGCTCCCTGACACTCTGTCACTAAAGTTCATGAGGTGCTTTCAGAAATACTTCCTTCCAATGCTCCCTACCATATAAACTTGGCTGCAGTGATTGCTTTACTTCCCCCTTGATCTCCTGCTGCTGCCCCCCATTCTTTTATTATCTAGGAATTCTTATCAGGCTTGGGGAATAAAGTACTCAGATATATGAGCTGTAGAGTGTACATAGTAGTTGTCAGCCTTCTCACAAAGGATAGATAAAATATGGTGCTGTAATGCTGTTGAGGAAACTGGATGGGCTTTTTACCGAAATGTCTCCCAAAAGTAATTTTGGTCACCTTCCTTATGATGTTTTATACCATGTAAGCTAGCTGAACACAATTCTGTGCAGGATGAAGGGGTGGGCCATTAGAGACAAGCCCTTGTCAGTATTACTCTAAATGGGTTCTGTGCTCCAGTCCAAAAGCAAGTCTTTTTATCAGTAGAACCGATGAATGAAGCTGCACATTTAAAAATATTAAGGTGTAATATAATTCAGAATTTCATTATTATTATTTTATCTGTGTGCAAGTACACAATTTATGAAGCAATGGTCTGTAGCTGGAGATTTTGAAACTCTTGGAATGAAGGGGTTTACATTTTGCTGATTTCAAGGTCTTTCAGAATAGTCATTTTTGTCAAGGGTAAGCTGAGACATAATTATGTATTTGTATCTACAACCTAACATCTTTTGCCTACTGCCTGTTTTCTTATAGCTGGTAAGGTAATCTAAAGGCACTAAGATTTTCAGGGTGAATACAAAACACTGCTGATGTGATCCAACAGCAGCTTGTCCTAGGCTTTCATGCCTGCTTTCCTTCTTAGCACCTAAAACCCCACAACCTGGGCTATGTTCAGGCTGTGTTAGACAAAATGCAAGGGAACTGAAGGAGTTTGCCCTTGTTATACCTTGTCCTTAGCCCTCAGGTAGCACTCCTTGCAATTTTTGTTGTATTAATAAAAGGTATTTTGCATTAACTTTGCATATTGTTGTAAGGGTTAATTTACTTCAGTGGTAAGACTTGGTTGCGGTATTTTAATTCTTTCTGCAAGAATATATATATATATAAGTTCCTCAGCAACAGAAAATGGGGTATTAAATAATTTTTAAGATGATGACAGATCTTAAAGATTTTTAAGAGATTCATGTTACCCTTATGACGATGAACATATTAATTTTTGCCATAGTTAAATTACTACACTTTACATGTATATACAGATATGTATTTCTTTTTTGTATGTACTCACTTGACTGATTGAAGAGTACACATGCAGATAGTGCACTCAAACATTCCTCTCCAAATAGATTATCCAGTAAGGTTAACTTGTAAATAAATTAAACAATATGGCAATTTATTGTCAGGAAGCAATTTCTCTGGAAGTTGCAGTTGTTGCACTTAAGTAAAAACAGGGGTGGAAAAAACCCAGGAGTGTGTGAATAAGTAATTCATTTAATTATAGAATGATTTGGGTTGGAAGAGACCTTAAAGATCACCCAGGTCCAAACCCCCTGCCATGGGAAGGGACACCTTCTCTTCATGTTGGTTGCTCATCCTGGTCTTGAACACACCCAGGAATGGAACATCCATGTCTCTGGAGTAACAGAACCAGAGCCTTACCACTCTGGTGGTAAGTAATGAAGAATTTCTTCCTAATATATCATTTAAACCTACTCCCTTTCAATTTAAAGCCATTCCGAGGTATCCTATCAATACATGCTGTTGTAAAAAATCCTTCTCGAGCTTGTTTGTAGGCCCTGTTTAGGTACTGGAAGGCTGCAATGAGGTCTCCCTGAAGTCTCCTCAGGCTGAACAAAGGCTCTCTCAGCCTTTCCTCATAGGAGAGGTGCTGCAGCTCTCCGATCCTTTTGGTGTCGTGCTTTGGACTCACTCCAGCAGGTTCATGTCCTTCTTGTGTTGGGGGCCCCAGAGCTGGATACAGCATTCCAGCCAATTTTTTTTTAAAAAGTCCATTTTATATTCCCTGTGGAGTCCTTCTTGTAGAAAGTTTTGGAGAGGATCTGATTCTTGGAAGAATCCTGACCTGAAACAGGATGAAATCCATGAGCTTTCCACCTTACTATGGGGAGATCTTTCTGTCTAGATACAGAGATACAAGAGAACACGAAAAATCGCTGAAGCCAAGAAGATAGATGGAGACTTTTGTATCCTCTGTAACCTCCTGTTTCAAACACAAAAGGCAAGTTTCCTCTGCCACATGACAACACAGTATTGTTTTACAGCAATGGGAAGATTTGTTGTGGTGAAGGATTTCTGACTGCAGAATGAAGAGCTCTGTCCCTCCTTTAAAGCAGTGGAGGTGCTGGGAGGGCAGCCAGTCCAAATCTCTGCTTGAAGCAAGTTCAACTAAATCAGGCCAACCTGTAGGTCAGTGTGATAAGCAGAGAACTTGAGAGTTAACCCCAGCCTGTTGCTTAAGTTTGCAATTGCATCTTCTCTGAAAATATGTTTTTTCTTTTGTTGTTTAGTCTAAATGATGTTTATCTTCTTTCCCTTTACATTAGGTTCTCAAAGTTTGTATTAGTAAATTTAAAGTAAAAATGTTTGACATTCACTCTTCAAAAATAGTTTTGTAACTCTTTGCAACAGGGTAGTCCTGTGCTTGTATACTGCATACATAATTTTCTCTAGTCCAGACTAGGGGATTATTGTGCGGTTATCACATCTAAATGTGACCTGGAAATAGGTTGACCTTCTGTGCAGCCCAGGCTGTTCAATATTATCATAAAGTTTTTTTCTGCCAATAGATAATTCCAAATGCTAAAAGTTTGGGAGCTCTCAGGCTTTTTTCTTCTGATGTAAAGGTAAATCAGGTAAGGCTAATCTGGCAATATCTGCTAAAAGTAGCAAATGAATCATTTAGCACTGTGCTTCGTTTAGGTTTAAGTTTTTGTGGATTCATTTATTTTGAAAGAAAATATTTTTGATAGGCAATGCTGTGTTTTTTCCAACCTTGCTAAATTTACTAAAAGTAGCTCAAGGTGTCAATGCTGCAAGCCAACTCTATTTTTCTTTTTCTGGAGTAAATAATGGGCTTTCCCAAATCACAGTAGAAAAATAAATACCAGAGAAATAATGCCTCTCCCTGTACCTAACAATTACTCATAATCTGAATATAAATTGACATTATTGGAAATTGCAAAGTTTACCTGTGGGGAAAGTTAATGATTCATTAGCTTTCAAATTTGCTAGGAAGGGAACAATTTGCCTGGAGTTCTCACAAGATGCAGAAATCACAGGTGGTCCTTGATTTCTTCAGTGTCCTTATTGCTGTTGGTAGTGATGCCTTAAGAGTTTAGCTTTTATATTTTTCAAATACTATACTGCATTAGTTCATACATCTAAATTCCATATCATTCCAGTAGCTAACACTGTCTTCACATTTTGGTCAGACAAAACAATCCCTCTGGGCTTGTGATCTAAGGACACACCACAGCCTTAGGCCCCAAAAAGTATAAACAAAAGTGAATTGGGGTGAAGTGAACTAGGGGAATACGACTTCATTACCTGAAGCTGTAATTTGAGAATTAACACCTGATATGCAAATAGACCAAACAGATCTGTCTGAAAAACTTGGGTGTGGCCTCTGCGAGGCTTTTACACTGACCAAGGTGTACCTATTGAAGGCCTTTAATGAACACCCACTTAATTCTCTTAACTCTGTCTAGCCTACTCTGTTCTGGGTAGCCACTCCAAGGCATCAGTAGGATGTGATCCAGCTGCAGTGCACTGGTTTTACTCAAACACGGTGGAGAATACAACCTGTGACTAGAAGACTGCTCACATCAGCTCTCAGTGCAGTGTTCATCACTTAGCACTACAGCACTTAGAGAGCCAGGGTAGCATCTTCTGTTTCTTCTAGAATTAATCCATATTCTTTCAAGAGTGATCCTTAAAGACAGGCAGTTGAATACTTCCTTAATTAGCATCTGACTGAAACATTGACAAGTCTGGGTTTTTACATTCTTCTTAAAGAGTTGTTTGATTATGTGTTTATACAGTCTCTAATTGTAGAATTTGTTCATGTAAAGCATCTTTTAAATTTCCCTTGGAAAACTAGATTTAACAGTGACTCAAGGTCTGGCATAGGAAAGTTAAGTAAGATTTACCTTTTCATTAAAACAGTTGGAAGAATGTTGCAAAGCAGGTTCCCACAGTGCCTGTCCATCCCATCTGGCTATAGCCCTGGTCCTCTTAATCCTTCACTTTGATAAATGTTCAAAGTCACCTAGTCTCTGCATGTTTCACTCAAAATGATTGCTGTATAAACCTGTGTTCTTGTAAATCTGCCTGATGCTGCTCTTAGCTCAATTAAAGTTACCACCAGGAACAGGGCAGGCTGTGGGGAATGGGGGCTTAGCCTGGGAGGGGATCCCTATTAAAACTCTGGCTGCATTTTGTCCCTGATATTAATTATTGATAGGCTGTGGGACACTAGTGCAGAGCATGTGTGGAAAGTTACATAGTAACTAAACCTATGCCATTCGAAAGGAAGGACTTGGAAATTTCCCTTGGACTAGGAATTAAATGTGTACCTTTGCATATTTGCGGGTCTGTACTCTGACCTCCAGTATCACCTGGCTCTATTTCTTCATGCTGGGTGACAGTTGGGAAGAAAGGGGGTATTATTTCAGATAACCAGTAGTTATCTGGTTACAAAAAGCTGTTATAAACTTATATTTTATTATTATTTCTAGTTCAAGATTAATATTTCCCTATTGTTCTTCTGTCTGCATTCTGACACAGAGTTATTGGGATTTGGGGCTGTCTTAGTTTGGGGCAAATTTGGGAGGAAACCTCCGAAGGGGGTTTCCTCTGGAAAGCCAACTCAAACCACCCCTCCCCCCTGCCAGTCCGGGAAAATAACTTCCTCAGAGAAAAAGTGGAAAGAACTATTTATTTAATAAACAAAATATCTAGAAGCACAGGGAATGAATAATAAGACAAATAAAATTAACAATAAAACCTCTTGCCGCTCCGAGTAGGAAAACGACTGATAAAGTCTTTGCTCACTCAGTCTTCACCAATCCCAGTCCGTCCAGAGGTCCAGGCCCAGGGTGGAGGGGGAGGGGCCGCAGGTGCGAGGCCTTGGTGCTCCTCTGGGTTTTTCTTCAGTCCAGGGCAGATTTAAACAATCCCAAGAAAAAGGAAAAAAACAGTCCAGGGAACTTCTCTGCCTCAGCTAGCTAAACTAACTAAAAGCACAGGAGATCTCTGTCCCGCCGCTGTCCGTGCCCGACACGAACCGGAGTCAGGAGAGCAATGCGTGGGAGTTTAGCAGTATTTTCAAAACAAAAACTTGAACTTGAGTATTTTTTCTTCTCCTCGTTCACGGTCAGACTGTTTTAAAGGTACAGAACTCAATATACATCACAAGCAGGACAGACGATTGGGGATACAGGCATCATAAAGTCACCCTAGGACAGGGGCAAGTCATCAACCTGCCCTTTATTTCCATTACTATACTTGTGAAACAACTCTCTCATTCCCTAAAATCAGTTGATTTGGCTAGCCTTTTGAAATGACATAGAAATTAATGCAGGCATTAATATGTGTTGCAGACATGCATACAAATTTTGTGCTGCATCAGAGAATTTCAAATCTGAGCCACTGTCCTGTAATGCCATCTAGGAACTTCCAGGTTACTTTAGTAATGATCTGCAACAGAGATGGGAGAAAAAGGCAAATAAGGTTCCATGCTTTTGTTCAGCTGTTGCTATTTTGTTGTGCTATTTAAGCCTTCTGTGCATCCTAAGAGTAACAAATGTATTCACAAATCTGCATTTTTTATTAAAACTTCTGCATTAAGCCACATTGTGCCTAACCCAGTTTAGAAACAGCTCAATAATGCATTGCCCCTTACAGGGAATACTGGGGAACTTGTGTTGCCAAAGACACAACTGTAACTGACAATACTAGGGATCTAAAATCTCTCCAGGTATTGGGAGAATCTTGAGTGTCAAACTGGCTATGAGAGTGTAACCTCTTCATAGAGATGGGCAAGAATGAAAAGGCACTTGATCTAAAGTCCTTAGCACTTAATCTTTCTTTGAAATACTGAAAACTCTGGTCCAATTAATTAATTTTTGGAAAGGTGTGGAGGAACTTAACAGGTGCAATGAAATAGGCTCTTAGCAATTATCCTTCCACTATGTAGTATTATAAAGAGAATTCATTCTTATGACTAATTCCAAATGCAAAATCAGAGTAGGGCTGATGTATTTATAAGTCATATGAGAAGGAAGTGTTACAAAAAAACCCCTGCTGTCATGGACTCAACAACCTCATTTGTATTTTTGGAGTGTTTCGATACAATTCAGAATGAAACTTCAGTATATTAATACTAAAATTATTTGCTTTGCTTTTTTGGCAGCAGAGGGCAAAAGAGCTGTTTTAAATGTTGCTCTTCATAGGCACTTTCTTGCGACTGATGGGTTGGAAAAAAGGACATAGATGGACAGAAACACTGAGTGGAAGGTTGAAGAGATAAGATCTTAATCCCTAAAGCCCTTATTAATTTAAATATATTATTTTAAACAAGCATGGTAATAGTTTTGGTTCAACTTTGAGTAACTGAACTAAAACTACACAAGAAGGGGGCAGCAAGACTAAAAATGCTTAGGAAAAACTAATCATAGCTCTAGAACAGAAAAGCTTTTAGAAATTTCCTACTGTTGGAGAAGGGCATATAAGAACATGTGTGGGAAATATACAGTGAAAAAGAAATACAAGAAATCTCATCTATTCATAAAAATTGAATTTTGGACATCAGTTACATAACGTGACCCTGGAACTACGTGTTTTTGCAGAATACTGTGGTGTTTAATGTTTTTCATGTTTTTTCTGGATGAACAGTGGCAGGTAGTAACCAGTAGTCAGCAGATGGAAATGTGTTATAATATGTAGACCAAAGCATGTAGAATCCTTAAATCATAGTTTGCCACCTGGTAAAAAAATGCTTTCTTTTTTAGGAGAAAACTACTGTGACATGTGTGACTCCTGTACTGTGATTCATGCTGTAAGCCATAAATGAAAGTGACCACTTTTTTTTTAAATCTTGAAATTTGAGAATTTTACTTTGTATGGGTATTTTATAACATCTACTAAATTGTAACAGTGCCAGGAAGGAGGGATGTTTCTTGATTGACTGTGGGCCATGAGAAATACTGGATGTGAGTAAATGGGAGAAATAATTGTGAGTAAATGGAAAAAAATATTTTTTTTTTTCTAATGAAAGGCTAATGATTGTATTTTTTTTGTTTTGTTTTAGCCTGTGGTAGGTTTAGTAATGATTCATCAAGCTAAAATGTGAAAACACCACGAGTTGATCTATTTCTGGGCAGGATAAATCAAAGAGATTCTAAAGCCAGATTTTGGGTTGATTTGCATATTCTCCCAACCCCATGAGTCCAGTGAGATCAGAGTTTAAATCAGGTCAGCATTTGGACTAGTTTCTGGCTAGTTCATGAGCTAAAGACCAGTCTTGTCAGCTGTTATATGGAAAGCCTTCTGCTGAGTTTTACATGCTTGTGAAAAGGCTCAAAGGGCTTCATGATTTCTTAGAAGACTCTTGGAGCTGACTGTTGTGAGCCTCTAATTTAAAAGGGTGAACACACCTATTCAATGTTATCCAAAGAAATGGCTGTAATCCTTAACCCCTGCTTGACAATACCAAGAGGGAAAGTGATTAATGAGTGGGCTTAGATTGGAGGTCTCACCAGAGTGGTGGAAATTGGAGTCCTCAAGGCAACAATCAACATTAGTGAATGATGGAGCAGAAGACAGTGTTGTCATCTTAGTGTCAGGAGTGAATGGTGAGTTTATGAGGTGAGATTTCACAGATTTTTCTGAGAAATACCAGATTTTTCAATAAATGAAAAAATCAGTGTGAAATCTTCATGGAAAACAAAGTCCCATTTTTAATATAAAAACAACTTGACATTTTTCAGTATACTTTTTAATGAGCTTTGCTCTGAGCTATGTTATAATGCAATTTGCTTAAAGTAGAACAGGCTGGTGATACTTGGCAGAACGATGTGGCATATGGTAAAACAGTTGTGATTTATTGGCAAGCACTCTCATTTTTGGAAAGAGTGGCTTTCAGCACAGTGATCTGTAACTCGATATTCAGGTCTTTAAGGGAAAAAAAGACCTGCTGAGAGGCATACATGGGATACTTTGAAAGGCCGTTCAATATGAATAGGATAGGAAGCTTTCTATTTTTGTTCTTTTTTTACATGTGACATGTGACCTTTGCCAAGATCTTTATCATATTTTTCACCTTTTTATGGAAACATCAAAATATGCTGTAGCTTGAAGGTAAGTGAGCATTTTTAACTTGTACAAGATGGGATTTCTAGAGCTACTGGATCCACTTCATTGTAGCAGTTGCATGGATTTATGTGTTTATTCCTTGCACTTTAAAATATCTTGCAAAAACTACTGATAAAGTTATGGGTTCCCAATTGTGAGTATTGTCCAGTTCACATTACAGGTCTTGAGTCTATTTTTATCTAATGTGAGTTGTGGGAGGAACCCAAACCAAGGTGAAGTACTTCTAAACTTCTCCAGAAAAAACAACAATTACCTCAGTCATACTAAGTGCTATAAATTTACAAACATATGGGAAATAGGAAATGAAATGATAAATGACCTTTTTCAGGTTCTGTTCTTCATGGTTTGCTGTTGTCTGCATGTGTAGTCATAGATGACAATTCCTGCCAGTAGCCAAAGGAGGACTGTGGTGCTGCTACTAATTTTTGGTTCCTCAAAGAGATAATCAAACCTAACTCCTTGTGGTGGTAGGAGGTTTTTAAATACTGCCATGCTCTAGGGACACTTCTTTTTTTTTGGGGGGGGGCAGGATTTAGTGTTTTAATAGGACATAGGTTCTTGAAAAAGGATTATATAAAGCTATTGGATTTTTTTTTTTTCCTAAAGTGTGTGGCAAAGCTGAAATCCCCCAGTACACTCAGAGGAGAGGTCACTAGAGGTGCATATTCCAGGTCACACATGGAAGAAGTGGAGAAGATTACAGGAGAAGCTGCAATTACTTTCACAGTTTGGTCAGATGTTAACCCACATTACAGATCTCTGGCTATGACCCAGACTCATGGGCTCATGAGTTATTAGCCTGGTTTTTTGTTTTGGGGTTTTTTTTGGTTTTTTTTGTGGTTGGTTTTTTTTTGTGTGTGTGTGTGTGTGTTTTTTTGTTTTTGTTTTTGTTTTCGTTTTTTTTTTTAATGAAAGATTGATGCTCTTATGACTGTAGAGCATGAAAAAATGCTCTGAAGAGTAACTTAGAGGGCAGAGCTTCCATGAGGCAAATGCTCTTTGAATTAGGGGGCATGCTACAAGCTGGGTCAATTATTCTGGTCTGCAGGCGAGTGTGTGGACGGGTGGGGTCTGGCAAGAGTCAAGGAGACAGAGTCAAATCTGAAATATCCTCATTTGAACTGGCTGCTTTGTAACTAATTAATTACTCTGGACTGGGACTGTAGCAACGATATAAACCAAGCTTTTGGTATCAAACACATTCAGTCCCACCCTCCCTTTTTCGCAAAACTAGGAGTGACTTATTTGGAATTGAGTGAGTTTTGACTTGGTAATGCACTGGAAATCCTAACTGTTTTGTTTGTTTGGTTTTAGGAATTATCTTATATTGCAGTATACCAAATATGTAATTACTGAGATTTGCTAAATACCCTTACTGCTACATCCTCTAAATCTTTCTGCTACATCCTCTAAATCTTTCTTTGGAATTTAAATTATTTTCTAGGGCTTTTTTAGGAGATAAAACAGTTAATAACTTTTTCCCCCTACAGACAGAACAGTCTTTGTTCTGTTCTGTTTATGTTTATATATATTTATATATATATTTATATATGTTTATATATATATTGCTGCTCCTTGGGTTGTGTAGATGTAATTGAAGGGTGTCTGTGCCAAAAACTCAATTAATGGTTGCCTTATTTGTGGTTTTTGACCAGCATGCAGGAAGTGTCTTAATTTTTCTTTTCCCCTCGAGTCCGAGCAGTGAGAGGCGTTTCCAATTAGTGAAATTTATAAGTTAGTTATGAATCATCTCCTGAAATCAGCTCCATGAATTGAGTCATTAGTACTGGATGTTTTCCACTTGGGTCTTATGAATTTCTGCTTAGTGTTTGGCAGGAATACTGTGTTTGATGTCCAGATGCAGTTTTTCAGGGTGGGCACACTCTAAAGCATGAATGGAAAGGCTCAGTGTTGAACACTGGGGCTCTGCAAGTTGGGAAGGTGATATTTCACCAACAGATAAAAAGGTAACTGCAAACCGAGACTATTTTTCTATGTGTGCAGCAACTTCTATTGGATATAGTTTGACAGTGATGACATCATTTTATTTTAGGTTAATCTGGCTGCGGACAGTGAGGAAGGTTTGCTCTGCATGCTGTGCGCTCTATGAGCAAGAGATGGTTTCTGTCCAAAAGAATTGCCTGCCTGTAGCAGGTGTCCTGATCCTGTTACTGGCACTCCCAGTTAAATACCAGATCTGGAAATGGTTGTGCCCAGGCAAAATGAAGTATCTGATAATGTCTTGATAGCATGTGATCATTGATAATTTTTGATTAGTCTGTTTTAATAGGCTAAATAAAGATTATAAAGGTTTAGGATTTGCATGGGGGATTTTTTAAGAACAATAATTAGACTTTTTTGGTTTTTTTTCTTTTGTTCTAGGTCTGATGGTTCTTTTAGCTATCTATAATTTACCTTAATTTTCTTTTTAAAAGCTCTCCTTATACATAAAGCCCCTAGAAAATACCAAAAACATCTCATCTGAGAGATGACCAACTGTATTGAACTTTAATCATGGCTTTAATACAAGTAGAAACAACTCCTGAGTTTTCAAATGTAAATGTAAAAGCTGAGAAATGATGAAACTAAATATCACTGTGAATAAGCCATGGGTTTAAGAAAAACTTCTTGTGATCCCTAAATCAAAAAAAAACCCCACCCAAATTTGTTTATGCCACCTGGTAATAATCCTCACCTGTAGAACATCACTAAGAATAACTCTAGGTATACCTGACACCATATTGTGAAAAATAAACCAGCCCAAATCCTATGTTTAGATTATTTTTATGCATATTATTTTGTCCATAGTGGGATGAAATTAATGATGGATGAGAATAACATTTTTATCTGCTTAAATCCTAGCATTAATTTATTTGTTGCAGAAGAATCATGCAAGTACTGAAGTATTTTCTTATCAACATGGAAACTTGCAGCTTATCTTACTGCACAACATGTAGAAACAGAAAAATATTATTTTAAAGTCAAGCTCCTTGCTGACAGACACACAAGACTGATCTTTACACAAGAGCTGGGATAACAAGAATCATTCCAACACTGATGTGAACTGTCAAATGTCCCATTTATAAGAAAGGTACCGGATTCAGATTGACAGCAGAGGTTTTGCTGTCTGCAGAGTAGGTCTACCACAAAGATGGAGCCTGCTGTACACCTTGCTGTTCCTATAAAATGCTTAGCAATGACCCAAAGAGCAAGGTAGAAGTTCTTGGGATTTCTGTTTAGGATCCTCCTTAAAGAAATGGTTACTTGAAAAAAATGGAACAGTTTTGGCAGAAGTGATGGAGTGCATTCAACACTAGCATATTCCATAGATTTTGAATTTGAACCACCCTCTGTTCTAGCAATCCTAAAGGGTGATTTAACCCTTGGTACAGGGATGAATTGCACCCAAACCTTGCATGGGTATTTACGCTCCTGAGTTCTCACACTGAAAGTAAGAAAATATTTTCTTCTTTCTCCTCCCTGGTCTACTTAGTTTTCTATTTGTTTGCATTTTCTTTGTGTTTTGTAATAAGACCCAAACTGAAATGTTGTAACCACTCTAAATGTAACCAGATACCTCTCTGGGGAGGTGGGAGGTGGGAGGTGGGAGGTGGGGTTTTCCCCCTTACCTTTTATGAAAGAGTAACTAGAATGAAGTGAGAAGGAGAGGGAATTCATTACTGGGTCACTTTAAGGTGTTAAGTCTGTCCATTTTTTTTAGCTGCACTGTGAAAAATTATCAGTGAAATGATAATGATTACTGTGAAATGTATGTTTCATACCTTTTTCTGTCCTATTTAAATAAAATAGAGAATGATAGAATCATCCAAGTATTAATATCATAAAAATATCCTGTATTAGAATTATAGAAATAATTTATTTGGCAAATACTACTATTTTTGCCAGCATTTTGATGGCTGCTTTTGATGCAATATTTGTCCCTGCCTCTGTTCTCCCAAAGCAGACTTGCACGTGACAAGGCAGCTGCTACAGGGAGAGCACTGATATCACTGGCAGTGTGTGTAGCAGAATCAGGATGGGAAATCAAGCTCCAGAAGAGAACAGTTGCTCCTTATGGGGAGAAAAAAGCTACAGCAGCTGTTTGTTTTTCAAAGTATGAGTCTATAGAGAAAAGCGGTCTCGGACTTTCAGAAAAAAATGGCTGAGCTGGAGGGACTGAGGATACATTGCAAATAATTTAGGTGAAATATTAATGCTGTTGAGTGGGAAACTTAGTGGCAAATTCAGCATAAATGAACCTGAGAAAAAAATTCTAAAGCTTAAAACTAGCTTTTTCTAAGTGATCTTAGACATTACTTAGCCATGCAACTGAAATAAACAGAATTCTTGATACAAAAGGAACCTCTGTGGTCCCTCAGCTTTGACCTCTGAAAATGAGGCTATAGTTATACACTGTACATAATCTGTATTGTATTTACATGTTTTCAATTTATCTGCCATCAATCTCAGAGTATAAAAGCAATTTTGGGGACTGCATGACAAAAGGATTCTCATCACTTGGTCAAATGTTCTTTTGAGTCCATTTTCTCTAATTTCTATTAGATGCATGCCCTACCATTATGCTTCATGAACTTTGTGATCCTACTGAGTGTCAGGAACTATAAATGTAAAAGAGTTAAGTGGTAAGAAAAGTATATATTTTGATCTGCAGAAGAACAAAATATTCCAGAGAGCCTGTTTTGAAGAGCCAATAGCTTAAGATCTATGCCTTACTGTCTAATCTTCCTTTCCTACTGAAAGTACTAAGATGTCACTGAAACTGAGGTACTTCAGTGTAATTGCATCATTATTCTCTGCATGCTTAACCGGGATGCTTCTCCTAGCATGGACAGGCAGCCTATTAAGAGAAGTTCTGATCTTTTATAAAAATAGTGGAGCTTACTGTATGTGGGCTGAAATGTCAAATATTTTTCTAATGCTTTACAAGCTTTCTCTCTCTCTTTTTTTTTTTTTTTAACTCTCATGGGTTTGACTTTGAGAGTTTAATGTTCAATAAAGATGATCTAGTACTGCTTCTTGGTATATAGTCTATTGAATGAGCCTGAACTGAGCTAGGAAAAAGGATGGAAGAGAAAAATGTCTGTGGAAAGACCATAGTCTTGCTGTGGATGTTGTAGCTTTCAGAAAGCTCATATTGAAAGATGTGACTATTGAGATTCTGTGCAAGCTCTCCTCCTTTGTGAATCGCTGAGATTAGATGAGACCTCTGGGGGTTTATAGTGTTCAGACCCTTTGCTCAAGCAGAGTCACCTAAAGCCCATTGCTTAGGTCTGTGTCCAGATGGTTTTTTGAGTATCTCCAAGGACAGAGACTTTACAACCTCTCTGGGCTGCTTAGTCACCCTCACAGTAAATGTTTCTTGATGTTCAGAGAGCACTCCCTCTGTTCCAATTTATGTCCTTTTCCTCTGTCCTGGTCCTGTCATTGGCCAACACTGTAAAGAGCCTGGCTCAATGTTCTTTCTGAGTTTTCTTCAGGTTTATATACATTTGTATATACAATTTATATACATTAGTAAGACCCTCCGCATGCCTTTTCTAGGCTTAAGTTACAGCTCTCTCAACCTTTCTTTGTATGAGAGATGTCCAAGTGTCTCAGTTGTCTGAATCTCTCAAGTAGCTTTGTATCCCTCTTGCACTGAGGTTTTTGTTTTGCTGGCAAATGCAGACAAGACTGTTTAGTTTACAAAAGCTGATGCTGCACGTTCAGGACAAGAAAAGGTGGTGTGAGAAGACCTGATGACACCAGAAAGTCATTACAGTAGAATTTCCTTATTCTCTCTGGTTTAGGAACTTATGGAATGACTAAGTTCACCTATTGGCTTTATCTGCCTGTTGTTAGAAAGAGGGTCCCTCTTCAAGATGTTGCTTTTGTTTTAAATATATAGGTGTCAGCCTTTACACAGTGAATACACATTTATCTCTAAGGTGTGAATCTAAACAAGAAATCACTTCTATTACAAGTATGCATTTGTTCTTGCTTATAAAGCCTGTGTGTTTTAAGCAAATATAGTGGTTTAGCACTAGTTGGGTGTTATCTATTCATTTTTCCAAGTAGCACTGTTAAAGAGAATCAATACCTGATTCAAAGGCTGAAATTACATGTATATATATATATTTAAAGTTTGCATATACATGCATAACTGTTGCAAACTTAAGCCAAATGGTTTCATTTCAGTGTACTAGGAAATAAGAATAAATGCAGAGCTGTGAGTTCTCATGGGATCTCTGTACTGCCAGTTGGTTTTTGAACACTGTTCAGGCTTCAAAGCTGAGCCCCACTACTCCGTTACTGAAACAGGGGAAGGGTGCATCAGCTGTGGTGTCCATAGCAAAGTTCAATTTCTATTGTGGCTGAGCAATGAACATGGTGTGTCATCTTCAGTGCTACTCTTAAGAGATTCCACTCAAAGTTAAAAGAAGTTGCGGGACTCAGCAGTGGGTTTTTAGCTTAAGTTGCTTTGAGGAGAATTACTCTTGCAGGTTCTGAAGAAAAGAAACTATGTGACTGAGAGAAATAACATTTCTCCCTCACCCTACAGAAAACTCAATCCTTGATTGACCATAAAACCATGTTCAACTTTTAGACGTAAAACATTAATAAACATGTGCTTTGAGATAGTTTTGTTATAACTCTATTCAGACTTGCAAGTCTGAATTTTATGTTAGCCCTGAACTTTTATTTCTATTCAACAAACAAAGCATTGCCTTCCTGATTTTGCAGTCTGCACAAAGATGAATAATCGCTTCTGAAGAGCCGTAAAGGGCAGCAATATATTTTGATTTTAGCTGAGATAGAGCTGTATTTTTTCCTACTAGGTGTATAATGCCATGTTTTAGATTTAGGATAAGCATGAGATTGATAACACACTGGATTAGTTCTTGTGAAGTAGTCCTTACCTTCTGTCAAGGACTTCTTGGCTTCTTACACCCTGACACCAGTGAGTGGTTTAGGGGACACAAGAATCTGGGAGGGGCACAGCTTGGACAGCTGACCTAAACGTGCCCAAGGGACATTCCATGGCATGTGATGTCATGCTGAGTCTATAAACTAGGGGGAGAGCTTGCCACGGGCTTCTGCTCTGAAATAGGCTGGGCATCTGCCTGTGGGTGGTGAGTAATTGCATTGTGCATCACTTCTTTTGTATATTCTAATTATTTTATTATTATTATAGTTTTCATTTTCTGTTTTGGTCCTTTTAAACTGTCTTTATCTGAAACTACAGATTTTATTCTGCCCTCCCCCAATTCATCTCACTGTGGTGAGGCAGAGAGTAAGGTGTTTAACTGCCTGCCAGGCTGTACCATGACACTGTGCTAGGAGGAGCTGCTAGGTTTTTGTGTGTGTCTTCAAGGGGAGATGTTAAAATCCTCTGGCAAATTTAATTGGTGAGGAAAGAGAAAGAAAGCAAAAGCCTCCTGAGAGTTGCAGCATCTGGTCTTTGAATATGGTGAAACAAGGCACTGAAGTAATAGCACACCTTGAAAAAGAAACATGAGAGACCCACAGCAGAAGTAGTAGTGGACTCAAAATTAGATCTGGGCAGCTATAATGACAGGGAAGTCGATAAAGAAATTTTGAGACTTGTGTTGCTGGAGAAGCTACTAATCTTTCTCATGACTTCAATTATAAAATACTGAAACTTTAATGCTTTTCAGAAATCTCTGTCTCATCCATAAATGCCAGAATATATAGGAAAGATATTGTATGTGGTTTTCCTGAGAGAGATTCTGATTTGGTAGACCTAATCTGAAGTCCATAGCTTTCCCTGAATAATAATTTTCTCTAGTAGGAGATCTTAACTGTGGGGTTCTCTCCAAAACGCTGGATGATTATGTTACAGAAGCATTATATCCAAGCTGGATGATACTCAGAATGTGCACTGATGATTTACTTGGGATCTTTGATACTGATTTTTTGGGGTGTAACTTGGTGCAAATTTAATGTCTCCTTTTGAATATTAGTCTTTGCTCCATTCTCTCTGCTTATGGAGTAAGATAGTTTTTTCCAATGAACTATTTTAAGTACCTGGTACTCATAACCATAGAAGGCACTTATTCATAGCTCATTTATTTTATATATGTTGTCACGGGTGACGTAGAGCTTTTGTTCACGGAGTGTGTTTGCCCCTTATAATTGAGGTAGCTGGAGGACGTAAGGAGGTAGTTTTGCTGTGTTTCTCAAGAGAACAATAAATAATTTTGATTAAAACTAACAAACTTGAATACCATATCTTTAAATTCATGCAGAACAAATTTATAATGGACTTTTCTTTAAATGTAATGAAGCCTTTGATTCACATGTAGTCAATGAGCACAAATATTTTTGTTCTTCTTAAAAAAACTTTAAAGTTGACTTACAAGTTACCTTTGCAATGTTGGGTGAAAGTAGATCCAGAGGAGAGCCATGCAAATGGCCAGAGGACTGGCACTCCTCTCCTGAGAAGAAAGTTGGAATTGTTCAGCTTTGGGAAGAGGAGGCTCTGGGGAGACCTTATTGTGACCCTTCCATGTATATAAAGGTGACTAATGAGAAAGATTGAGAAATGTTATTGCCAAGGCTTATTGAGATAGGATAAGGTGTAGTGGTTTTAAACTGAAACAAGATTTAATTTGGTCATGAGGAAGTTTTTTTATAAAAAGTGCAGAGAAATACTGGCACAGGTTGTCCAGAGGTGTTGTGAATGCTTCATTGAGGTGTGCAAGATCAGGCTGGACAGGGCTTTGAGCAACTTGATTAAGTGAAAGACATATACCCACCCGTGGCAGGGAGGTTGGACTGCATCTTTAAATATTCTCTCCAACCCAAACCGTTGTATGATATCTAGAAAGGACTTAGGCAGCAAGAATGATGTCTTGTTGCCCACTACTGTTGCTGTTTGTCTTTGCTCCCCCTTCCATTTCCTCTTAGCCCTTCTAGACGTCATTCCTGTGCTGACATTATTCCTGTATTTCCTAAGATGCCAGTGAGTACTGTACTCAGTGTTTGATACTTGGTTTGATTTTACATGTAAAATCACCTTTTCAATAAGACTTGGTAGTTGCTGTCTTTATACAGCCTCATTAAAATTGCAAGCCACTTTTAAATACTTATATTTTTGTGGTGTTAAAATTACATATTTGTGATGCCTTCATGGAAATTTACCTGACTATGAGTATTAAGCTATAAAGTTATCTTCTAAGAAAACAGACATCAGAATAATTTTTTATCTAAATGAGGGATCACAGATTACTTGTTTTTCAAGTTGGAAAGGGCTTAAACACACAGGAAGGGCAAAACAAAATAGTTTTAGAAGAAGCATGATTGAAATGATCAATACTGTGATGGACAGTGGTCTATGTTGCTCAGTATTTCTCTGAAATGCCATTATTTTCTTGAAACTGTGGGGCTTTTTGTTTAAGGGTGTTTTTAGAGGCAAAGTCTTTTTAAATAGCTTGTTAAACTCTAAGACTGGGCCTGTCTCTCTCCTTTCTTCCCTTCTTGGCACTTGCAGAATGCTTCTTTATTTGAAGTTTTCACAAGAAAGCGTGTGGTTGCTTTTTAAGCAGGTGGAGAAAGGGGAAGAATTTTCTTTAGTGTGCTAGGTTTTGCACATCTGCAAAAATTGCAGTTGGTTTGGAGACCAGAAACTGGCACAAGGGCACAAAATTACAAAATTAATCTACCTTACACAGCAGATCAATTTATGCTGCTGGAAGATTTATTTCTCTCGGGTCAGTTCTAAGGTTTCCTGTTGATTCGAGTAGCTTTGTGTCTTTGCATCCTTTTACAGTTCCTTACTTTATGAGAAGCATCTTTGCTGTCTCTTGGCATGCTTGCATGTCAGGCCAGAGTGTAGTAGGGGGATGCTCTAACTAGTTGCAATTGAGCCACCTCAGGTATCCAAAGCTTCCAGCCATGACAGAATGGATCTCTGCATGATTAATTTACTCCTACCCTCACAAGCTTTGTCAGGCTGCAGACAGGCTTGTCAGAGAGATGATTCATTTTTTCCTTCTGTAGAATCTGAGGCTTACGATATATCTCTGCTATAGTAAGATGGGTCGTGGTAATAAAAGCAAGGAGGATGAAAAATAGAAAGCCTAAGTTTGAGAAGCTGACCTACTCTGGAGGTGTAATGACGCATCTGTCTGAAACTTGGTGGTAAGAAAGAGAAAAGGAGTTGTGCTGTGTCTAATTGGACACCATTGGGTTACCCTGGCTGCTATGAGACACACAAAGTGGGGCTTGTGGTGCAGAATTCCAAGTTCTTGTTGCCTTACTCTTCAGGAAGGATATTTTTGTTGTGAAAATTAAGGGTCTTGTCTCAAATACCTCAATATTATTTAGAAGCATTGTCAGTTTGCAAACAAATTCTTAGACTGCAACAAGTGAATGGGTTTTCTCTTCCATCTTTAGAGATGCATAATAATCAATTTTCAAATTCAATTGTGAAATTGCTGTTTAGCATTACCTGTAAGGAATTACAGAGGGACAAAAATTCAGTGTGTTTAATGTTTCACAAAAATCTGTCAAAGTTGTGAATTCTGTATAGTTCATGAAACCATCAAGCCAAAATTTAGACTTTTAATTTAGGCATTATCTAAATATTCATATTTATAGTTTGGTCATGTGCTTCTGTATATATGAAGGAAATTGTTTTGTGTACTCACTATTTAATACAACAATCTATGGAGGTTTGAGAATATGTGCACTGAGGAAATGAAAAAAAATAATAAATTCTAGTTTTCATAGATATTTGATTTTTGGGAGCTACATTCTGAAATATTTCTGTTAATTAATTAATTAAGGGATGAAACCATCTGTCTCCTTCTGACTGAGATTGTTTTTAAAACCAAAAGCATTAGAATTTTTTCTTTTTCTTTTTTTTTTTTTGTTTTGTTTTGTTTAAAATTGAAAAAATCCCCTGAAAAGCTGTACCCTCTGCAATTGTGATTTAACAATTACTGCCATGTGGCTGGGCATCTGCTTCCTAAATCAGTCCCACTAAAGGCATTGGAAGGGCTGTGTCCTACAGCCCTCAAAGAAGCTAGATGCCAGAATGTGGTGTTGATGTAAGTATTTTTAAAGATATTTCTCTGTATTCCTTTACTTTCTATATATAAAATGCTATTTCTGTGGAGCAGTTCCTATCACTGCAGGCAAAATACATTGTAAGTTATGCAGTCTGCACAGACTTGTTTCTTTCTGGTTTTTGTTGAAAGGAAAAGTATGTATTCATAGAAAGCTGCCCAGTTGTGGTTTTCCAAATTCAGAAATTTACCAACTGTGAGCAGGATAAAAACATGTCTACATCACATCTTCTGAAAACATCTATCCTCATTCCTAAAAAGTATTATTGCATTCAAGCACTACAGAATAACTTGTAGAAATTTTTGTAAACTACCAATATTCACACAAAACTTGCCTAAAGGTTTTGTTATAATAAAGGTAATAAGCAGCAGAACTTGAATTTGTTCTGTATTATGCCTTTTTTATCTTTTCAGGTTATATGAAAGTAAACTCCAGAGTTCTAGAAATATTAGTACTTTGTCTTAAAATAAGATTAGCAGCTAGAATGAATATGAAGACATTTTCTTGGTTGGTACCCAACCTTGGTTGATATGTTTATCATGTAACTACTGGAAGTTTTCTTTCATTAAAGACTGGCTGTCCTCTCCCATGTTTTTAAATGACGTCGGCTAACAACAGAAAATTGTGTAGTTAGTGGATTCTTATGTTCCCTCACACTTTTATTTTTGGCAATAAATTACCAGAGAAGGGCCTTAACTTAATTCCTGATGCATAGCTGCTGTGAGATTAGAATGTATTGATGAGTTATTTTTAATGAGTTGGTAATGACTTTGAAGACAAAATGTTGTATTGACAAACTAGAACCATATTTTTAAAACAATGACATTCCTTTTAGGTTTTTCCATTATCAGGAGGTATTTATTTCAAGAAAACCATAATGAAGATTTTCTGTGATAAAGCATTAATGTGAAGAAAAACTGAAAGGCAAAACTGAAGGGAGAGAAGCTCAGAGCAGTTGCCTTGTGTTCTGTGTGTTCTTTATGAAATTTGGCTGAACAATCCAGAGTATTTCAAGTTACTATCTCTTAGTGAGTGCTTTCATGAGACTTAGATTGTGGGGTTTTAGTATTTCTAGCTCCGTATTTCCAGATTTCCCTTGATATTTCCAAACAGTAACTATTAGAACTTACAGGAGAAATACTGGGAGGAGGATCTCAGGGTTGAGGCTTTCAGGAAGATGTTATTTCTTTCTCCTCAAACAATTCAGAGTCCAGTTGCAACTTCATGACCCTTTGATTGTAATTTCATAAAAAATCAAATTGATGACAGCAATAATTAGCCACTGATGGTAGCCACAGCAATTTATTATTTTTATAGGAGCTGCCTTGTGGTTGGCTGTTCTGTCAGTCAAATGTAATCAGGGTAAAAATAAATTTAGGATAATAATCACATTTAAAGTTTATGCATGGCAACATAATTTTGGGAAGCTTCTTTGTCTTCTCTGTCAGCACTCTGTTCCAGGGGTGTGTAACAAAGGATGTACCAGAACATGAGTGATGTACAGAAAGCATGGAGGGGAGGAGGTGGCAACCCAAGTTAAGTACTTAGAAAAATGAGCTTTTTCTGCCTGTTATCAAGTGTGATTCCCACAAGTGCCTTATTTCCTGTGCTTGCTTTTCTTTATAGACACATCCTATTCTGTTCTGCCAAAGATGCCTGCAAATAGGCAAAAGTAACTCAGTGGTGAAGGGTATTTTAAATACAGAAAGATAGCATCACTTTTTCCTTCTCATCTCCATGCGATGAAAAGATGTGGGCTGGACAAAAATATTACTAAGAACAGTTGCTTAAAGCTAAGCAGATGATAATCCTCTGCATGATACCTTGAGTTAGTTACAGCAGTAGTGCTGATTGTAGAACCCCTGACTGACAGACCAGCAAGGAGCTAGACTAAACAATGCATATTATTCAGTGGTCATATGAAAGGCTGTATTGTAAAGATGAATTTCTTACATTTTAGAAGGATTTTGTTGAGAGTTGTACTCAAGGAATCAGCCCAGTCTCTGAATGAAACCAGAAATCAGTCACATCAGAGACAGCTCTTCTTAAGGACAAGTAGGAGAGATGGTACGAACTGTGAGGGCAAAGAAGCTTATGCAAAATTCACTTTTAACAAATGTAAAAAAGTGGTAACTTGGTTCAGCAGGAGAAGATTTAGGCACAGATTTTGAATGAAGCAAGTTGCACAGTGCATCTAATGGATAGACTTTATGGCCATGAGCTCCTGTGGCAGGCCTTTTCCAGCTCAGAAAATAACTGCTGCACAGTGGGGGCTGTGAGGTTATACAGGTAATTCAAGACTATTTGGAAGGTGATGGTTTCTAGCATCTGGTGCAGTTTGCAATGTAACCAGTGTTTTCTGTTGCTGAAACTCAAAATCAGTTTCCATCCTCCTGTGGGAGGAAGCAAGAATCTCCTTTCAAGCATGATGAGTTCAAGAAGATAAAACCTATTCATTTATAGGTTTATAGGGAGGGTAAAGAGAAGTCTGAATATACTGTAAGGATAATAAGGATAATAAAAAAGATGCAGACATGGCTGATTGGCCTTGAGCTGACCGCTAATGAGGCATGCTGGCACATGCACCTCGGGTAAAAGCTGAGTATTATGAATTGTCACTGAAATACCTGGAATGAGTTCTGAAGGCTTACATCACCCAGAAATCAGTCTCACAGCTTTCTTTAGTAGGAGGTTTTTCAAAGTCATTAGTGAAGTAAATTATTATATGGCCTTGCAATAAATGTGTTTTGATTTTATATTCATACATATATACATACACACACACTTTTATTTTTTTCATTTTTAAGCACATACTACTGTTTACAAATGAGGTTTAAGTAACCTTTTTTTGGTGGTCATCTTATTTTTTTATTATGAAATATGCAAAGGCATGCAGAGGTTCAGAAAGGTGAATATTAATGAAAGCTTTTTAAGAACATTAAATATGCAGTAATTTTTCTCGCATACTTGTTGGCAGGGAAGGATGGCTGATATCCAGTTTCCTAGTACCTGTAGTTGTATAGTTGCATACAGTTGTAGAGTAATTACAACTTAAGGGCTTTGAGAGAAGAGTGCATAAATGGACTCTCATGGAAAATTTAGCTCTTGACTGTATTGTAAAGGATGCATGGAATGCTGGCAAGCTGGGTTGAAGAAGTTGTGTTTGTATCAGTGTACCTCTACGAGTTTCCTTAGTTTCTGTTCTGGTTTTGCAATGATGTAATTCCATTGATTCCACAACAGTCATTCTTAATTTTTTACTTCTGTAAGTCATGCCTTGAAGAAATCATTCATGAGACAAAGAGGACTTGGCAGAAAACACTCTTTAGAATGCTGCAGAGTGGATGCAAATGAATCAAAAGGTAATATTATGAAAGATGGTAATATTATGAAAGATAAAGGGTGTTTTTTACATATGCAATGGTTATCATTTGCACTGACAGCATGTTGGAAAATAGATTGTTTTAGTTCATGTTACTCTGGGGAACCATTTTCCCTCTCTTGCTCAGTGTATTTAGAACACTGAAAATAGTAAAAACTGCCTGCACCTGACCTGACTCAGACTGTAGATTATTGGTTGCTTTGAAAAATATTCCGACATCCAATGCATTGTTGACTTAACAGTTACCAAGGATACAACTGAAAGAAAGCTCTCTTTTCTCCCGTTTGTTTGTTTGTTGTTTGTTTAACATAGAGTAGAAATGCATCACAACGTTGTTGAGGTGATGATTGCCAATGTGTCTGTGGGTGGGGAAATTGGAAAATGGGGTCAGATGCATTTCATGTCCTGCTTTTTCTCCAAAGATATTATTCCCTTAGTTTCTACTGTTGATGACTTGACTGTTAGCCAATGAATGCAGTTTCCCAGTATTTTGCTTTTCACCTTAAATATAAATTTAATTTTTCAAACCTATATCATGTGGCTCCTGAATTGAGTTTAAGGGATTTTTAAATTCATATTTTATTAAACATGATGAGAAATAAAGTTGGCAATAGATATAACTGGAGAGTTATTAATCCTTGCCAAAGAGTAAAAGTTCCACACATTTGCAACCCTTTTCACTCACTTGTTATAGCTGACTTCAGAATAGTATGGCCACTTCTTGACCTTTCTGCAGGGGTAGCAAAACATTTACAAAGGTCTTCTGAGTGTAGATACTAATGAATGATAATAAATTTCTAATACCAGATTTTTTTGAACTCTGATTGATGTTTCCCTTCAAATCCTACTCTCAATCAGAAAATTTGCGGATTTTTCTGCCTGTAATCAAGGTCCACTAGAATTATGAACAATTTTTTTTCAACATGTCTAAACCATTGCAGATAAATTAGATAACCTTGGTTGAAAATCATTCCAGAATGAAGGTGAAATATTCTGTTCTTTCAAAGATGTGTCTGGTCAGTGTTTCAGAGATTTTTTGAGTGTGCAATAAAGGTAATGTAATCATTGCTCTGATTTAAAACACCAGTTGAAGTAGTTCAATCTATTTGAAAACAGGAAAAAAAAATATAAATAAAATTATCAGAATAGAGAAAGCACAGAAGCTAGAATGGTATTTACTTTACAAGTAAGCAACATAAATTGGTATCTGGCCTTGTCATCATGGGCCTTGCAACTACCAGAAATATAGAGGAGTTTGTGAAGTTCTTAGAGACCTTCTTGAAAGAAAAAAATAAGTTGTCTACATTTATAAAATTAATTGACTAATGAACACCTGTCAAGACAGTTTTGAGTTGTAGAATGTCAAAAAGATGTGGATGGGGGAAGCACTGTTCTGAAAGTATTTAATTATTGATATTGATTTTTAGTATTAGCATTATCTTCAGTCACTTTTAGTACTGCAAGAAGTGTGATGCTGCGTTCGGGTGCACTTATGTTACTGCTGGTAATCCCTGAACTGATATCAATGTACTGGGCCTATATCTGGGCTGAGAATAAGTATCTGAATTATTGCCACAAATGTTTACTGCTCTTTTTGATGGGAATCTGAGATTTTTTTTTTCTTCCTGACACTGTTCACTGTAAGATGTACAGTTTAAGTTCTTCAAACAGAAGGACTATTTTTTTTCTTCTTACATGGACAGACTGAAACTAAGAGAATCTAAGCAGCTCATCTTATGCCTTCTGTAATACCATCCTGTTGTGAGACCCTACTGATAACTTGTGTGTTGATGTGCATTTGATATTTTTGTTGCTTTTCTCCTGTCTTGTTCTGCACTTTTGAACATTGCAATTATTTTGGTGCTTCATCAGAGTGCCTCTGTTGGGAAAGTGAGAAATAAGGAAGACGAAAATATTCTGAACAGACTTCTGAGAGGGAGAGGATGATGGTTGGCTGGATGTTGCAGCTGATCGTTGTCCAAAAGTCTTTGCTGGAGTTAATGAAAAGGAAAACAGCAAAGAGAAGTGTAGACTGATAACTACCAATGTATTTTGGATTTTTGTGGTTTTGATTTCAGAAAAAAATGTTCTGATGTAAAATAAAATAGGCTTTGGACCAAAGTCTCTTTATTCTTACAGAGAAGTACTACAGGGCACTTTAAAAACAGACAGCAAAAGGGATTGTACCTCTGTTCGATAGTATGAATATAGAAGCAAGAAAATAAATCTGTGAAAATGACATTTCTGATGTTTCAAATGTTTTGATAATTTTGTATAGAAAGAATTGCTATTCATTTTGTGCAAATTTTATTCTTGTAATATGAGCATTGTGTCTTGTTCTGTCTCTATTTCTATAAATTCACTGCAAAAATCTGTGTTGGATTTTTCTCACATCCATGATTTAAGAGTAAAACAGAGCAGAACTACTTCTTTCTTGTAGTATTTACATATTTCACATATCATAACCTGCACAGCAGTTTTCTCTGCCATTTTCAGTGGTTATATCCTAAAAATTATAATGATGATTCCTCAGTGGAAATATAAAACAATTAGGGTTCATTCCAAAGATGTCTGTAAGGAGCAGATCAGAGATGTACCTGCAAGTATGGTCTGTGGCACAATTTTGATAAAAAATAACTTAGTTTTCAGGTAGAAATATTTGGAGAGATTTAAATAAAGCTGCCCTGCTTACTCAGGAAGCAATGATGATTTTTTTGAATAAAAGCATTAAGGATCAGATTTGGCCCTACCAAAAGTGTTGATTTGGAAGGTGATGAGAGAATAAAGGAAGAAAAGACCAAACATTTTCTTTCTTTAAAGTTCTCATCTACACAATGGGAAAACTTCCACAACCAAAAAGACCCAAATCATGTCAGTGTTTTTATGAGGGTAGAGGGGTGGCAAGGAAATAAATTTGTTGTTATATTTGAGAAATGAATTTGAAATATAAGTAAAGATAAGTAAAGAGTGAGAAGCCTTCCTACTTGGAGGAAGTTTCCCGTTAGGGCAATTTCAGCCCTATTTTCAGTTTAATACATATGGGGAGTTGTTTGGAGAGATGAATTCAACACTGAAGTCAGTCACTGGATTATTTTATCTGGATAATCCATATCTGGATTATTTTCATTCTCTTTTACTTCCTCTAGACCAACTGAATTGGGTTTAAGGAGTAACTTCGTGGCAAGGTGACAAAATATGAATAATTGGGTCTGTTCGTACCCAGATGTAGGAAAGATGCCACAGCATTCCAGGACTGGATGAGCTTGACTGAATTCAAACTGTATTTCTCAGAATAATGATTAAAAATCCTGTCAAACAGCACTTTTAATGTATTTATCAAAATAAGGCTGTGAGGCCAAGATAATTCCCTCATTTCCTACTGGAATTAAAACAGGTGAGACAGAACCTTCTAAAGAAGTCTGGCGGTGCCTGATATTGTGCAGCTTCTCCAGCCCAGCACTAAAGGTGCAGTTTCTTTCAAATTAAACTAGTTGGAGTTCAAACAGCCTTCAGATGAATTTTTAAAGAAGTTGTCATGCAAACAGGAGCAGCCTCCTGATGGATCCCTTATACCCATGTGAAAAATAGTCATTGTCCCAAGAACTTTTACAGTTGAGCAATTGCATTCACAGTCTTGCTAGAGTCTAGTAAAATTAAGGCTGAACTAAAAGGATTTTAAGGTATAAACCACCTCCCCCACACACACACCTCTAAACAGACAAACAATAGCAAAGATCAGAACACCTTTCAGCCAAGGATTTCCAAAGAAATAACATAATTTCCCAGGACACTGAATTAAGAATGGTTTGCAGCTTTCTCTAATATACTTCCCAAAGCCCACATGAATCTGAAAAGTTGACTAAATTCATTACCAAAACACCAGACCTTCTTGGTAGAAAAAAAATAAGTGTCTTATTTAACAGCATAAGCACGTGGAATACAGAGTAAATAAAGAACAGTTTATGTTAAAGAAAATGCTGGTACATATTACATATGCACTGTGAAGATGCAAAATGTCTGATTCTGGAAATACAGAAGGAAAATTAAACCTAATATGTGGAAAATTAAACCTAATATGTGTAAAATCAAGACTAGAGTTCATTTCAGGGAGACGCCAATAGAGAATAACTAGACAAGACAAAGCCTTACTGGAGTACAGTATTTAAATTTCAGTGTTTGGAAATCTGAACATGAAATCATAATATCCAGTCTAACACAAAAATTTCAGGCTTTGATACTTGAGAATCAAGCTGTCTCTTATTGTTTGTTTTCTGGAAGGCCTTGGATTATTGTAGATGTGTTTTCCACCTTTGTTTTCTGATGCTTTTCTCTGTGTAGACCACATTTACATTAGGTTTTTGACTCGGATTGGCCTGAAATACTCTGAAGTACTTATGCAAATATTCCAAAATGCTACTAACTCTGTTTTATTGTGATGCCCTAAGATTTTAGCTTTTATATTTTTCAAATCCTATACTGCATTAGTGTGTAACTCTAAACTCCATATAAAATGTAGTTAACTGTCGTCACATTTTGGTCAGACAAAACTATCCCCTGGGCCTGTGAGCCAAAGACACACTACAGCCTCAGACCCCAAAAAGTAAAAAAAAAAAGTGAATTAGGGGGGAGAAAACTGGGGAAATATGACTTAATTAGCTGAAGGATAATCAGAGGATCAATGCCTGGTATGTAAATAGACCACACTTATATCTGTTTGAAAGACTCATGACCATCGTCCATTTTGGGTGTAGCCCTTTGGGAAGGCTTTGTCTGCCCTTAATCTACCTGAAGGCCCTTCATTAAATAGGTTGCCTTTTATCCTTTTAACTTTGTCTTGGTTTCTGTTTCTAGGTAAGCTCAAATTTGGCGTCAATTGCAGCGACAATCGCCTTTTAAAAAGTGAAAATTTAAAGGCTGAAATGCACTTCTTACTAGTACATATATCTTGCATCTGTTTACAACAGATGACTGCATCAGAACTCTAATATTGCACATATTTAGAAACTACTAAATGTTTCTGTATTGTATGTGTCCGTGCTCAGGTGTGACCATCACTGTACGTTTCTGCACCTTGGTACATAATGCTTCATTTAAGAGATGCTGCTCTGGTTTTAAAATTAGTTTCATTGCCTTCAGTACTCATTTACCGACAGTGTAAATGGTTAGAGTGTCTTGAATTAATCACATTTCTTTATTTGAATAAAATCTGTTTTAAAAAATATAAAAGATTTTCATACTAAAAAACCCTGAACAAATTCAGAGTTATCTTCAGGGAAATCATGAAATAGAACAATTCCTAAAAAAATAACCACAGGGGCATGTTTTAACCCCAAAATAGTTGTTTTCTGAAAATGATCTTTCCGTTTGTTTCAGTAAAAAATCTATCTCAGAGTTAACTTTTCTGGGTATTTCAGTGCTTTTTTTTTCTTATAACTATTTATTATGTATTATATAGCCACGAAGGTATATTCTTCTGGTAAACATACAGAATTATGATGTTTCTAAAGCCTATCTATTATCTTAAAATTATGTCAGAAGCAGACATAATGTGCTTATGGGAGATTGTGCATGCAAATTTTGGCACTGTGGGTATAAATATAGATGCAGATGAGTATACATATTGCTGAAATGCAGCTGGGAAGAAATGAACCTTCCTTCATGAAAGCTTGGGCATCAGATAGGTGAGCTGGACACTAAAGCTTCCATGGGAGGGATGGGTTTCTATTTCATTACCATTTTGAACTTTTTTTTTTTAAGACTACAATTTTGTTTTATTTTTCTTGGTTTTACTTTTAAACTACTTCTGTGTCTGATTTGGTAGCAGGAAGAATTATTAGTAAAAATGAAGAATATATAAAGATGGTATCTATTTAGCAGAAAAGAACAAGGTGTTCTGTGTCAGAAAGGCCCATTCTTAAATTCTTCATGTACTACATACTCTGAAATGAGCCAAGTCCTTATCATACTTGGGTGAAAGTGTGAATGTCTTTCAGGAATTTGGATAATTATCTCTTTTAGAGTTTCTCAATGAAGATTTTTAAAGAGAACAAATTAAAAGCCTCTTTGGTGAAATTAAACCTCTATTTGCTGGGCTGGTGGACCTGAAACTGCCCCTGAGTGTTTCTCAATAGGTTGCTCTTGTCAGAGAAGTCAATTTTCTTCCCCACCAGTGTTCCAACAATCTTCCTATGCATTTGCTTCTAGTGAGTATTTTTGACAGATGGGGAGAGAAATGCTATTTTCTCCTGCATAATGTGATGTGAAATACTGCACACAGATCTTTAATTGTCTGAAGATTTATCTCTGATCACTGCAGTAAAATATCATCTTATTTACAATTAAATGAAAAATTCTATTTGTCAGACTCTTCCAGACGAGTATTTTAAATGTCAAAAATCAGTTGTTTGCTTCAGATTCAGCAGTTGCTTGATTTAGTATCTCAGTGTTTGCAGGAGGCACAGGGGACACAGATGATAACGTGAAGAAATGAAGCAATGTTCAAGTCCTGGAAGGTGCTGAGAACTTCCCTGAAAAGCCAGAAGAATGGATAGCACTTAGAGGCAAAAATAGAATGAAATATAAAAATTCCAAAACCAAAGCAATTAAAACCTTCAAAGCTAATGTTTTATGACACTCTGGAGATCATTCTCTTGTTCTCTGTTAAGTTACATATTGTAGCAGAGGTAATTAGAAGGACCTTATGTATTCTAGTATATAATGGCTTATAATATTCTTAGTAGTCATAAGCTGAGTAAATAAGTGAGAAATCCTGTTTAAATAGTGGTTTTCTGAGCTATTGGGTGACAAACTGAATTGTGTTCCTTGTTAACACAAACATAAAATTCACCATTGCAACATTGTTGTTGCAAGTGTGCAAATCTTTTTTTTCCAGAATGGCAGGACTTGGGCTTTTGGGCCTTCTTTCAATATTTTTATTGATTTGACAGTGAGGAAAAATAATTTTGCAGTTGAATTTGCATGAACTGATGAGGGAACTGGTTCAAATTATGAGCAAAATAAGGAAGATTTTTGAAATTACCTGATCAGACATAAGCTAAGAATATATTTTCATAAAATTTCTATCTTGCGCATAGGTTTTCCCATCTGTGGATTTTGTAGCTTTTATAATGGTGCTCTGTTTAGCTTGAAACATACAGTACAGTAGCTCTTCAATCTGCTTTTATTCATTAATGCTTTGTTATCTGGTAAGGATTCCAGCAAAGAGCTGGGAGTAGACTTGGGTATGTGAAAGTAAATTATGTAATTAGGTTTAAAAGATTGTAATAAGAACATTATTGATTAGGTATTATTGAGGTGATAGCAGTCAGATGAAAATTATATCTGGAAAACATGTCCACTTTTAAAGGAGCGTGCACATGGTTTTGCTTAGTTCACGTTGCTGTACACCTGTCTCTTCTACTTGGGAGCATTCAGCAAAGTCCCTCCTGAGGACAGAGGTGCCAATGCAAAGAACTCTAGTGTGTTGTCTCAGTAAAAGTGTGTTATAATATATATATATATATAACCACTTTTTTGTAATAACTTGTTATAACTTGTTAAGTGAAGGTGGAGGGGTTTGTTGACTGTCTCTAAGCTTGCAGAGTATGTAGCAACAAAATGGGGAAAAGGACATTTAGGAGAAAGCTGTGACATTCCTTGACACTTGGTCACTTCTTTTCCTACCCATTCCTACTTCTCTGAATACAAAGCACTTTGTCAAGCCCCTGCAGAGATGTGGGGTTCAAGTGGTCTGCATGTTAAGGTGGCTTGCAAGTGCAACACAACCCCTGTTTTGATTACTTATGTCAAAATAAGTGATTGCCAGAATGCTAGGAAATAGGTAATTAGGGAGTCATGCCTGTGTGCCAAGTTTTCTTGAAAAGCAGATTTGAGAATTGTTTGTCCTTGTATAAATAAATCCTACAATAAAATTGTTCAGACCTTGAAATACATGAAGTTCAGCAGTTTTAATTTTTGGGGTATGTAAGGGACATATTTAGCTATTCAGAAGGATAACATTTATCCTTCCAAGGAAATTTTAAAGTCTGGCAAGTTTTTTAGTGTTGTTTATGGTTAAAAACATACACCCTTCTCCCCCAACCCCCCCAAGACACACACCCAGAAAATATCCCAGCTAATTTTCTGTACCTTAAACCTGACCATTCCACCAGTAGCTGAAGTTCTGAGCTGGTCCTGCTCCAGTGCCATGTGGCTGTTAGCAGGAGTATTTAGGCAATAAGTGCTTGGCTGGACCTGAGCCAGAATGTGCTTAGCCTGTTGTAGAATGGGATTCTAAATTGCTACTGTATGACAAGTGTTTGCGGAGAGAATTGAGAGTTCACTTAGCTGTATGTGTCTCTCTCAGGGCGCCTGCTTGGGAGGTGAGGAGCAGAGAATGAAAATAATAAAAGACAAAGTAGGGTAAAAATTTCACCCAGACATTGCCACTGCTGTGGTTTACCAGTTCTCTCATGAAATGTTCAGGGAGGTATAGTGGATCTGATGCCAAGCATGATATGATTTTAATTGCAGGCTTGATTAAATCTTTTCATGTCTTATTACATTACCTGAAGTCTACAGTTTGTGTGGTTACTCAGCGATGTTCAAGATAATGTGAATAAGGATATGAATACTTGTAGAAATTCAGAATATCACCAGCCATGCATGTGCGTAGCTGAGATATGATGTGTTGAGTGAGGCTCTGAGCTAGAGTTTCCATGGATTTGCAATTATGGCTTGTTTTACAACAAAACCTTCAATATTTAGAAGTTATAGGAAAATGGTCTGCAGTAACCCATATAACTAATTTACTAACATCAAGAGTTCATGAAAATAACGAAATAAAATAAAAACGAAAGACTAGAATCTAAAAATTTAGCTAGGAAAAATATTTTATTATGTCTGACTGAGAGGCTGAGGTCAAAATCTGCAACAATAAATAACAAGTTCATTTTTTTCCCTAATAATGGCAATGTATTTTTTCTACTTTATTTTGTATGCACTGTAAGCTGAAGATAGCTTTGAAAAAATGATAAGCAAGCCAAGTACAAAGTACATGAAATATTTTATTTCCTTAGAACAGTAAAACTGCAGCATCATGTCAGGACATGGGTTCAGTTGTAAAATTGTATTTTAAAAAATGCTGTTCTTCTGAGAAACAAAACATTCATAACTCATCCAGCTGGTATAAACAAACATTAAATCCTACTTAATTTTTGAAATTAAGTACTGATTTTTTTCACAGGTAAAGTGAGGATAATAATGTCATCTTGCTGCTGAAAAGGTTTTTATCTAATACCTTTTTCTTTTGCTAATTGAAAGGCAGGCCATCTGCTACAAAGAATTCTGCGTTTGTCTTTAGCGTGCCACCTGCAACTTTGAGACTTTTAAGTGAGATTCCGTCTGTCCCGTCTTCTCACATGCTGCATTTCTAAAAAGGAAGTAGGTTTGTTTTTTTCATGATGCTAACTGACTTTTGCAGAGGAATCTTTAGTTACTGAAAATGGTTGCAATTCCATATTGGCGGATTATATTCAACATGCGTTATGGACTTTTTTTTTCAGAAAAGGTATCTTGATCAGCTATGCTGGAGATACAGCAATGAAAAGAGATATAAAATAAGTGTCTCAAAATTAGATAATCCCCACTAGTGCTGGTTTTTACACACATGGCTGTGATTTAACTGAAGGTATGTGTCAGGACACAATTTCTTCCTGTGGCTCCTTTTGAACCTCAGGAATTGGAAATTCTCGGTTCAGTGAGAACGAATTTTTGTATAAAATTCGGTTTTTCAGGAGTGACACAAACAGAAAACAAAACGATAAATGTCACTCCAAACCATTTCATTTATAGAAATG
>VYXD01009600.1:383496-418496 GCA_013397195.1 Hylia prasina
CTAACATAGGTGATAGGTATTGGTATTTTATTGTAAATATAGCCTACATATCTCTTAGTATAAAAAGTTAACGCCGCCCCAAGGTCAGGGAGTCGGGCATTCAGTGGTAACCTGAGCAGCTGCAAGAACCCAAGCAGGGCAAAAGAAAGAATGTATTAGATAAGAAAGGATAAACAACCTTGAAAACCAGAGCTGATGAATCTTGACTTCTTCTTCTGTCGCGGGGCTTGGGACAAGGACTTTTTCTGATATCTCAGGGGTCATTTCAACCCAAGAAACCCAAGAGGTATGTAGATTGAAAGTACATTTGTGTCGGCAGGGAGATTAATTTTCAATTGAAGAAGTGTATCCTTATTTTGTGGCTTGAAATACAAGTATAGCTCCCACTTCTAAACCCCATGTTCGGATTTGGTCATTTTGGATATGAGAAATAAGCGTTTGTACCACACTGTGTCATGTCCTCATTGCTGATTTCACCTTCACCCAGCCTACATCCCCCAAAGGTAGTTCTTTAGTGTGCTGTCATTGTACAGTGAGCATAGGTTTAAGGTAACTTCTGAATAAAGGGATTGAACTGCTCTTGCAAATCCACTTCCTTTTTTTTGGAGTGATATGGTTGTGGGGCAGAGCTGAGTGTGATAATTAGCAGATTGTTCAGTACTTACTATGGTATTCTGGAATTGTGCTCCCAAATGGGAGCTTTATCAAAGGAAAGTGTAAAAAATGCCAGGAGAGAGTTTGCAGAAAGGAAATCTGATGCTGATGGAAATGGAGTGGTGGATTTTAGAAACCTGACTCCCTTATTTCTATGTTTTCAAATTTGTTGAATTGGCAGTCCAGCTCTAGCAATATCCTTGCTGCCCTAAAATATTAACAGTGGCAGGTACACTAAAATTTCATAGTGGAAAAGCTCAATGCTGATGTAAGTGTGATGTCGCATTCCCTGCGGTTTCCTCGTTACCCCAGGGTGCTTCAGGAAAGGCAGAACTGCACGGGGCGCGACATTACCCCCTTTACGAGGTCTGCAGGTCCCGGTTATCGAAAGCTTTGGCGCAGGGACATACAAACAGCAGCCTGGGTCTTTGGGGTTGAACAGAGATGTTTATTCAATGCATGATGGAACCCAAGAACCCCACTCCATGGGTTGGGGTGCTTTTATCCACACAGAAAGCAGAAGGGGTTGGAGTTGGGGTACCTTATCCAATGAGGACAGAGCATGAGAGGGGATTAGGGGAAGTAGCAAGGGCAGGATTGCAACACCTGGGGAGAATACAGGGGTGTGCTGGGTTAAACCATAAAATGAGAATATGGATATGAAATGACCTAAAAGGCACACTGCAACAGTGTGAGAAAGTTTTCAAGAGCATTGTGTAGAGATGGACTTACTGCAGAGAGTGAAGCAGGCACTGTGACACAGCAACAAACTGTTGGTAATGAGTAGGAGTTTAAGTAACTAGTGGCTAGATCATAACTCTTATTTTCTTATCTCTAGATGTTATTACTTACAAATGTAATGAAGTTGCTTGTAAAATTATCTTTCTGGGGAGCTTCTTAAAATAAACCAGAACAAAGTATTATTAGATGGGTGAATTTTATTCAGGGTGTTTGATTGAATTAGAGTGTATGCCTTTGCAGTCTGATTAGTATTTTAAACATGCCTGGGAAATAGGAAGAACGAAAGAAGTAGTTGTAACATTAAAAAAGGCTCTAAAGCAGCTTTTTTTGGAGAATGCTTTGACTTTGAAAAAGATAAAATGAGAACAGGTGTAAAATAGAAATTTATCTGCTATTAGCACAAAATACTATAGTGCAGTACTGCTCACAAAGTAGGAAAACAAAAGAATAAAGAAAAGGGTAGATGAAAGGTCAATATTCGTTGCAGTCAGACGCTTAGATCTATCAGTAAGAAATCATAGTCTAATTAATCTCAACATAGTTAAATTTTATTTTGAATCTAAGCTACCATAAAAATTAAGGGTTTCAAGAGCCTGGAACAACTGACACTTGGAATCTTTTTATTAAATATTTCTAAATGTTTCTGAAGTTAATGTTTTAGGTACTCCAATTTAGCATCTTGTTTTATATGTACTATATCACAGAAACACATTTCAGTGACATTACTGCAAAGAATGTAAGATTGCAAAATGAGGAACAGCTCCATTACTGCCCTAAACAAAAAGGAAACTGTCACAACCTGAAATTTGTTGTTACAAAGGAGATCTCTCCTATGTTTCTCTCTTGAGCTGCTAGAATGTATGTAAGAGTGTATATATTGATTTCATATAGTTTCAAATGGGGAGAATCTCTCAGGCCACAGTATTGATTGAAGTGAACATAATGATTTGACTGTCAACATGAAATGAATATGTATTTATAGTTTACATTTGCTATTTTAAGTTTTTTTTCAAAGAACAAAAAAAGAGTTGTGGTTTATGAATGACCATGCCCTTAGTAAGCTTGCTTTAATTGAGAAATAAATGCTTGGAAGGAGCATCTAGTATAAATCCAGTGACAAAGGCGACATTTAATATTTTTGTTTGTTTGTTTTGGGGCTTGTTTGCGGTTTGTTTGGGGGGTTGCTTTGAATTTCCCCATATCCTTCTACAAACTTTTAAAACTATCAATGGTTTTTCTTGGTTTTTGGGGAAAAAAATTGTTGAATTTGCACCACTTTAGCCCCATGTGAGAAATAAAAGTCTGTGTAGACTGTCCTGCCCACAGCCCAGTTTTTTAGTTGACATCATCAGCTGAGATATATTTTGTGATCTTTGTTCTAGGGTCTTGCGTAGAAAGGCAAGGCCGTTATTTCTACAGGGTTTAACCTACAGCTTACCTCTAAGCACACTTCTCTGTAGGATTTTTCTCCTTTTTCAGAACAAAATGCTGTTTCCTATGAAAATTAAAGGATTGACAAGGTTTCAGGAAACATACACATTTTATCATCTACATCGTTCTATTAGTAGATATTACTTGAAAATGCTCAAATGTGATGTGGGCAGTGAAGAATATTTGCAGAATGTCAATTGGGTTTGTGAAAGTGGAACATCTGAATGGCGAGGTCTGAATTTCACAGCTTGATTACTGTAGTTCTTACACTATGTTTTCAAATTATCTCAAGTTGAAGCAAGGAGTTACTCAGCTCTCCCATTTAGATCAAATTACTGATGGTGTCAGATTTAAAACTGTATTTTTTAGCCAAACCAATATGTTAAGCCACGTACTTAGCTAGTTTTGTTTTTCAGGAAAATTTAGGTATAAAATAACATACAAATCTGATAATATCTGTGACATATTTGTTCAAATCAGATGATGTTGACAAGTGCCTTTAAATGTATTACATGAAAAATATATACAACAATCCACTGCTTCCAGTAGTAAGTCTAAGGATTTTTAATATATGCACACAACATCAATACAATGCCCAGGAAAACCTGTATTTCCCTTAGGTCAAAAAAAAAAATCTGAAGCTGAGGCCATGTTTTGAGCTGTGGAACCAACAATGGGCAACAAGCCAATTTGTCCATTTTATTCTATTTTTGAGAAACTTGCTCAAGATCTGGTAGTATTTAAGTTTTAGTATTAAAGCAGAAGATATAATTTTGTTTTCAGTGGTTAATCTTTCTAATATACTTTGGCCACATGAAAGGAATAAAACATCCCAGGGACACAAACACAGAATTCTTGCTTGCAAATGTGGGTGTTGAATAAACATCAAATTAGTTCTGGCTGTGAGGGTAAAAGTAAATATTCCTATCGCATGCAAAACACTCTGACAAACATTTTCTTCTTGCAAAATATTGCTGGAAGGAACTTTCCTATTAATATTTCTTATTTTTACTTTAAAATTTCTAAATTCCAATTGATAATTATTTTTGGTAATTTAAATTTGCAATACCTCTTAATGATTAATCATGAGTTTTGTCCTGTCATCTTTAGGAATCTCTTAAGAAATAAGATCTTGTGATTTTCCTTGCTGTTTTCTGGTACAGACTGTGTTTAAGTGCTGAATTTAGACCCATGCTTGGTCAAAATAAAATAATGAAACATGTTTGAAAGAAATAAGTATTCTAATATAATTTTCAAACTATGTATTAGGACTCGGTTCTTCCAATGATGTGATTTAATCACATGCAAGTGTTGTGAAACTTTGGTTAATGCAAAAGAAGATATTTCTCTTCTACAAAGCATGACCTTTGTGGGCTCTGGAGTGTTTTCAGGTGACTTCAAGTTGTGAACCAATTATATAATTACTATTTAACTGTATTTCATAGCAGTTTCTCTTAATTGATGTTGCAATGGGAAGGTGTTCCAGGTCTCCATGCAGCTGTTGCTTGCAGAGATTTCACTAGGTCAAAAAAGCCAGGATTAGGTAACACCAAGCCAATACTACTTTCATTTCGTAGACTAATGTTGATTGTGATAGCAGGCACAATGTTGAAAGTCAACAGAATATAGATTTATAGATTTAGGATTTAGATTCAGGAACATTTTTTATCAGAGCAGTGCACTTAGAGTGACAGTGGATTAAATCAATAACTTCTGTGCCTTTCCAAGGCCAGAGTTTACAAACTTTCTTCATCAAAATCATTTATAGACTGTTTAAACTTGTTTGTTAGGTAATTCTTATTTGTCTTTCTTTGCTGATGAATGTCTAATGATACATCTCCATTTTCTCTTTCATTCAAATGTAAATAAAATATGTGGTGAGCATGGGGAAACCTTTCCCTACTGTTTTGCTCTTGACGTAGCTGCAAAAAATCTTGAAATTAAATGAAAACCCTCAGAGCACCAGAGTATAGGGCATTTTCTAGACACTGTATGAAAGTTTGTCAATATTTGTAATTAATCTGAAACTGCAGTTTCAGTTTTCTAAAGTTCTGCAGAGTTTTGGGGATTGGACAAAAAGAATTGTGTATGCACTGATGATGTGGATAATTTTTGACATGGTAAATTACCTTTTCATGATATTATTATTTGTTCATGTTAAGGTGACTTTTGTTCTTTTTAAAGACTGTTGCTAAGGATGCTAGAATAATCTTACCTAAATATTAAATGTTGATGCTAGAGAAATATAGGGTCGTATGTATGGCGGCATAAAAAAGTAAGGATTCTTATCTGCCACTTTCTATTACAGCATCATAGATATTTTAGGATTATGTTGTAGAGCTAAAATAATCGATCAAATTTCATGTTTAATATGAAGAATTTAAAATTAATTCATCTCTACAAGATGAAGGTAAGGTTCACCAAAATTAAGGGAATAATTTTGGAGAACAAATTTCTATCCTTCTGAAACGAGAACTCCAGCTCCAACTTCTTTCAACATTTGAATACAACAGCAAATTTGAGTCCTACCTAAAGCTTAGTTAGAATTGTTGGAATATTAATTGTAGTTGTTTTTAACTGTATGTTGTTTAAAAGACAACAAAAAGAAATTGATATTTTTGTCTCCTCCACTGAAACATTTTGTGTAGCAATAGCAAGAAACCACATCCTTTATCACTTAAATGGTCTTTTCATCCCACCTCCACTTATGTTTCAGCTCCGTGACAGGTTTTAAGTAGCTAGAATTTGCTGAGCTTTGAAATCTCCATCTCCAAACCACTTGGTGTAGATATTCATCAAATATGTTTAAACTTTCCTCAAAAGAAGGGGAGTCAGCTTGAGTGTCTGAACTTGCCTCAAGAGAGTGTTTAAGAATCACTCTTGATTACAGAGGTCCCAAAGGTAGACAGTGTTCAGTAGTCACCATTCTTGTCTGTTGAGCTGAGGCTCCAAAAGAGAAAAAAGATGGTTTTTTGAATCTAGTGACTTTAATATCACTGGAAATATATCATATGCACAGTTTTGCATTGTTAGCTGCTATTAAATTTAATCCAGAGTTTAGTACATGAATCAAAGACCGTTTACAATCCTGAGTGAAATAATTCATGGACAAGAGACAGAAGCTGAAGAATGAAATAGAATTCTGTTTGGCAAAATTTAATCATTGTTGATACATAAGAGATATTTTTGGATGTTGACTTGCACACAAAGCAACATGTTGTTGATTGTAGTAGAGGTAATGATAATGTGCAACCTTTAGAGACTAGCCTCAAATGCATTTTAAATAGAAAGTAAAAATAAGTAGCTTCTGGTAAAAAACAAAATAATCAGCATACTTTTAGGTTATCAGTCTCAGGCATAATACTGGATTTGAGAGTATTAAAATACTTTCTTCTTAGTAAGTATTTCACAAAGAAAATTGCTTTATTGATAAAAAGATTTTTATCACTGTATGATCATATGTGCATTCTAAGAGACTAGAATATTCCTTTCATTGTATATGGTAATATTTTACCATTCCTGATCCAGATATTGTCTTGATGATCAGACTGAATGTGTCCACCACAGTGCTGGTAGGGCAGTCAGTCTATTCTCACAGGCTGACCCTTCAAAATTTCAGCATAGTTAGCAGCATATTCTGCTGCTGCAGATTGTATATCAATCTTATTTTACCTGTAGCCTCTTTCCGTGTTTTGCATTAAAATAGGAAAGCAAAAGGAAAAGGGAAGGTTCTTGGTTCTTCCTCCAGAGAACTCTGAAATTGTGCATGGTTGTTGCAGGATTCATTAGCAACTGTTAAGCACTAATTCTAATACCTTTAAGCAAACAAGAATTTGAACAATAGTTAAGGAAAAAAAATCAGTGAAATATCACACATATTTGGTAGTCATGAAAAGAATGCAAGTCTATGTTTCTGTTAAAGTGTAAAGCTCAAACTGTGCAGTGGTGAGTAGTGTACAGTGAATGGAGATTCACAGCACGTTCCTTTTTTTGGAAAGGTATCTTCTATGGCTAACTCCTTAGAGACTGTAGTAGTTTAACAAGCACATGGTAATAATGCTCATGGTGATATGGAATAAAACTACCCTTTTTAAGAAGCTTTCATGTACAAGACAACTAAAAATGCCAATTCATCAGCTAGCACTTCATTTACCTTGTGGAATATACATGTTCAGGAAGAAAGAGAAAATGTTCCTGATGTCTGTAGTTCAACTGGTAGGTTTAAATGCATTAACTCTGCACTTGAAACTTTTTTCACTTAAATGAATGGAACCTAAGGTCAAATCTCTTAGTTTCTGAATGCTTTTTGGATAAGACACATATACCTAAAACTTTACAGTTCCCAGTGTAAAGTCAGGCCTGATTCTGCTGATGTTGGATGGGCACCCGGACAGAGGCCTTGGGCCAAGATAACAGCCTGAAAAATGTCCCAACTATTCATTAAAACGTTTTTAGCAAGTTACTCTACTACATTGTTGCTCTCCCATGGCAGTGCTGCTGGAAGATCCATAAAAGGTGCCTTAGTGTCTGTGACTAAATCAGTATTTGGCTTACTTTTTGGAAATACACGTTCTTGCTTATGGTGTAACTTTGAAATCCAAGACAGAAGTAAAGATCTTATTTTGAATTCTTTGTGCCTGATGCCTTGTTTCATTTAGATAGTAAAGAAGGCAGTCTTCGGGAAGATGAGGTTTAAAGCTGATATTTCTGCTAGTGAAATGTAAGTAATTCTTTCAAAAGTGGAGAATTGCATCTAAAAAGAGTACAACTAGATAGTTCTTTAGCTTGGTGTGGAAATGTGGACTTGTGTTTTATCAGAACTCTCTGCCTTATAGCAGCTGCAAAGTGAGATTGCTAATGCAGGAGACAGATATAGGCCAAAAACTTGATGCTGTGAAATTAAACTAAAGTGTGACCTGCAGGGTACTGGTCAGCTGAATTACCCGCACTTTTATGAGATTCTAGAAGAATGGAAGATTTTTATACTATGAAAGACTGCAGTTATATTTACCTTTGTAAAGATTATTTAAAGAAAGAGGGTTTTTTCTTATCTCAAAAAAAGATATGTAGAAATCCTTCATTTAATGATTTGTAATAACTGTACTAGAGTTTTAAGGTGTTGTTTGGGGTTTTCTTTCCTAACTGATAAACGTATGTGTTCTAAATTCAAAGACAAACATGCAAATGCAAAAAATAGACTTGTGTATATTGCCGGCATTGGCCAAATGAGAGACCATGGAGCAGGGAATTCAAACCATCTCAGTACTATGTGGTTTAAGAAAAACCTGTCAACATCAGGCATATGTATTATCTCCTCCTTCTCCCAGTCATTCCAGAAAATAAAGTCTTGAACATGCAAATTTCCTTATGAAGCTGTTTCTGTATTAAGCAAATCTCTGTGTTAGTGTTTCAATTCAAGAGATGTGACGTGTGATCTTGCACCATGTCTCATTGGACCACAGTAACTGGGAGCAATGGCAAGTGGAAGTGACAGACCCTGCCAGACCACAGCAATACAGTAATGCTATAACCCAGTAACAAGGACAATAATGAATGTCATGCTAGATAGTCCTTTTTTGTAAAAAAAAAAAATATTTTAGGTCTGGTTTAATAGAGTAAAAGTGGTATTAAACACTAACTGTGCCAGACTGAAGTCTGATTTTGATATAAGCTGAGAACTTGATTTTAAAAATGATTACTAATTCTGCCCTCAAGTTTTGTGCTTGCATTGTTGTCACTCTGGATAGGCATTGGTACTTAATAGGGCTAACTATTCTGTTCTAACTGGTATCATAGCATCCTGTGTCACAGCCCCTCAGAAAGTCACTGTCTTGTGATAAATGCATGCAACATGATCTTTATTGTGACTACAAACCAGCTAAATACAGATAGATGACTAACAGATGATTAAAAAAAAAAAAAAAAGCATTGGGCATATGGTTGCTTTTGGAGAGTAAAACCCCAAACAAATTTGCTTGTTACAAGTTTAAGTATAACCTGTGGCACTACTGCCTTTGTGAAAGAGGGTAACAGGCTGAATGGAAATGGGAGAAAGACAGAATGAAGTACCCTTATGTAAGTAGAACATATCTCAATTAGTAAAGTGAAGTGAAGAGGTGCAAGGACACTGAATGGGAGCAAAGAACCTGCTGGGTTTAGCCACATGGAGAATAAATGTTTTATACTTCTCTTGCAGTATTACTAATTAATGTGCTTTATGCCATCAATACTGTTATTGTTTGTACTGTTGGAGCACCCAGAAACCCTATTAATAGATAGTTAATGAATTGGTTCATTATTTAATGAACCCCTTTTCTGCTATGCAAAAGGACAAATAGCAGTCTCTTTGAGGCTGAAACTTTTTTGCTATTATGATAGAAAAAAACTAATAAATGGTCTCAGTGCCCTGCATAACCATTGTCCACTTTAGGTCTGGTTTTACAGGAAGGTTGCTTGAAATGCTTTGAACATCTCTTTGACAACTAAGATGGTAAAATAAGTTTTGGCAAATCTTGTAGATGATATGTCAAAACCTATTCCTGTTGGCTGTCCTTTTAGAAAGTATTGATTTTGTGTGCAAGTCACTGTAAAGATTTATCTGAAAAGAACTTCAATATAGTCAAGATAATGGTTATGCAAAGGATCTCCTTGAGAGGAAGGTCAGTAATGGAGAATTAAATGGGGTTTTTCAAGCTGTTTTGTGGGCAGGCTAGAAATGGTAGTCTCAAACATAGGTATGGTTCATACCACAAGATTTTTCAGCTCAGAGCAAATAGCTGCATTTTTAAGGTGGATTTGATATTTACAACAACAATAACAAAGGTGTTCCAAGTGTTTAAGTGTTATGCCTTTTCAACAGGAAACTAGATTTACAGTCCATAGATTACATTCATCAAACCTATGAAAGCAAACTTGTGCTTCAGAGATGAGTCAATGGAAGAAACATTGTGTGTAGCTGAAAATCATAGAAACAGATTTAATGCAGAGGTATTTCCTCCTCACTGTTTACCAAGATTTCTTGTATCAGTGGTGGCATGACTGCATTTGAACTCTTGCAGCTTTCTCAATATATTTTGAGCAAAATGGTTATTTAACAATTTTCTGAATTTTTTTTTTCCTAATTAGACCATACTCTCACCACTGAATGTGCAGCTGAAAAGGATGAAAAGATCTCATTCCAATCATGAATGCTCTTTTTTTTTGGTACCGTTTTGATTTTCCAAGCTCAGAAAGGTCAGGGTTATTCAGCTTCCACTTGGCCTCCTTCTCTGAACAAGTAATCCACATTTCAAACACATTACAAAGTCTGGCTCTGATAAGAGGCATTGAAGAGAACAACAGAATTCCAGCACATTACTCTGACTTGACTGCACCAATTACAGGACAGGCATGAACAAAAGGCAATAATGCTCTTGGGAAGGAGGCTTACCCATATGGATGTGTGCTGGGGCAAGTGTATTGTTGACTTTACAGTCCTCTTTGATAAGTGATCAAGAGCTATTATGTTTCTGTATAAAAGCACAAAAGGGGAAATTTAAAGAAAAGTGATATTATCACCTTTTTTTGTTGGGATTTAATTACAAGTCACCAAATCACAGATTGTGCTTAGTTGGAAGGGACCCACAGGGATCATGGAGCCCAGCTCCTGGCCCTGAACAGGACCACCCCTGAAAGTCAATTACAAAGACTCTGGTAGAGCCAAAATATGTATGCAATGAAATATGAGATCCCTAGGAGGAAAGGAATGGTGGATGTGGTTTTAACGGGTTTGTTTTCTGGTTAGAAGGATTTGAAGGCTGGAGGGGGGTTTATGAGTGTTTCTTAGAGACTGCAGTTACAAGCTAGATGTTAAGTGAGTATAGTTTTGATGAAGAATGCTCGCTGTTTGTTGAACTTTTGGTGTCTTTGGCAACCAGATGGATCTTTGCTCCTGAGCTGGGCCAAATCTGTATGCAGTTATAAGAAGTTAACAGGTTTGTTTGTTACAAAGATTGTTAAGCTTTGCAAATAGAGCGCACACAGCAACTTAGACACAGAGTCATCTTAGGAATAGGGTGAACTTTTTACTAGCATAAAACAGGGAGCGATGGCATTGGATCAACTTGAGCAAAAAAAGAAAAAAATATTTAACTTAGTTGAACTTTCACTGTGAAAAGTAACAGATGTTAGAGTTAAATTTATGAATGTTTTAATTTTTTTCCCATAATTTTTTAGGTATTAACTTATGGTAATGGGTTTTTTAGGTATGGAGATACAGTTGGGGGTCTGGGGAATTCCTTCAGCTTTCTCTATTATTTAGTCATTTGAATTGGATATTAGAGCAATGATTTTTTTGAAAAAACTGTAATAATTAAACTAGAAAAATAATAGTTTATAATAAAATTTTACTTTTTCTAATTATAAGATCTTCATGTAAGAGTGTTGTTTAATTCTTGGTTTGCTGTTACAGGATACAAAAGCTACCTTAAAAGAGTATATATATTATAAGTTAAAAAGGGGACTAAATCCTCAACAACCAAAATGACTTTGGAATTCTTACAAAAGAAATGGTCTTGGTACATAATTTTTTAGTAAACTCATGTTAGCTGAAGAAGAAAACTGGTTGTCATACTGTACTTCTGGTATTAGACTTCCATGTTCTTGGTTAATAATTTCAACTTCTGTTTAGATTTTTTTAAAGCGCTCTTTTGGAAGATTCTGCTGCAATTTCTGACCAAGACATGTAGTCTGCAGATACTCATATAAGTATAGATCAGTCAACAGCCATTCACAAAAGAAATGGTGCATAAACAATATGAATTCACAGAGGACCTGTGAAGAGAAAATTACTTTCCTGATGAAAAATGAAAGCAAGGGAGGAGAAATGAGGTTGAGGCATATGAGATTAAACCTTGCTCTTCTAATATATAGAAATTTGTCATTTATTATTAAGGCACTAAGAACTTGCCAAAATTATTTCTTCATCAGAATGCCAGTCATACTTCAACACTCTTTTTCCTTGTCCCCAAAAAATTTGTGGCAATTGATTTTTGTGTAGTGTTTCAGCTTTTAAGCAAAGTGCATCTTTCACATTTTTTGTGATGTATATGGCCCAACATTAATGAATAATAAACATTATTTGCCTAAAAACAAATCTACAGCTGCAGACACAAGAAATACAAAATCTGTATTATGGTGAAATATTTCATTTTCTTCTTCTCACCCCCCCCAAGAAAAAAAAGATTTCGAATGTATTGGATTCTTTGAGTTAGCTGAGATACAGATGGAGCCAGTCAAATGTGGAGCATGGCCAGCATTCCCAAAAGATATTTCAGTGTTTTCAGTTTATTTTCTAGTCAATAATTTTCACAGGGAAAAAAAATGACGATAGCGTTGACAGTAGCGTCTTCCTCACAGAAAGCAGAGAAGATGGAATATTTCCATGTTGAATTAAAATGCAGACATTGCTGAGCAATGAAAACAAATTAAGGCAAATTCAGCAACTTCATTTTAAAAGCAACAGTGAGCTTTAATTGTCGTAAATTTGGAACTAATTAAAAACATGTTGACAAAAATTGGACCAACAGCTTGTCATTTTCAAATCTAAGTGAAATGCAAAGTGCCGAGAATAAATTACAGGGTTTGAATTCAGTTCTTAAGTTTAGTGCATTTACTACATGTAGGATATCTCATGATCTTTTCAGGGGAAGACAGTAGAAAACTACTAGAAAATATTGTTTTCATTTGACTACTATTTTACAAATAAGCTCGGAACTTAATGCCTAAATGTTGAGAATTGGAAATATTTATCAGTGACTGGGTCTAGATGGGTGATTCTGTCCTATTTTAACTCCATGCTGGGTGAGAACTAGGCATGTGCCGTCTCTTCTCCTCCCTCACAACATATAAGGAGGAAATAAAACTGGGCTCCGACAATGAACTCCAAGTGGTCCAGATGGGTCCTAAGTCTGGATTATTAAATAAATAGAACCACAAGATGTGCTGAGGCACATAAATTGCCCCCTCAGTATGTTCCCATCTGCTCTGATACTAAGCGTAGTGTAAAAAGAAATACTAAAATCCCCAGGAGTTAACTATTTCAGGATTGATAAATTACCCCAACCTAGAATCATAGAATGGCTTGTGTTGGAAGGGACGTCAAAAATCATCTAGTTCCAACTCCTCTGTCATGGGCTGGGATGCCACCCACTCAAAGCCTCATCCAGGCTGGCACTGAACACTTCCAGGGATGGGGAAGTGTTGTCCGGACAACCTGTGCCAGTGTCTCACCAAGCAAAAAATTCTTCCTAACATGTATTCTAAATATCTCTTTCTTTAGTTTAAACACATTCTCCCTTGTTCTATCACTGTCTGCTTGTGTAAAAAGTCATTGTTCCTCCTTTTCTGTTATAATTTTTAATAAGCCCTCTTTACATACTGGAAGGTACTGTAAGGTCTCCCTGATGTCTTCTCCAGACTGAATAACCCCAGTTCTTTCATCCTGCTTTCACAGGAGAGGTGATCCAGTCATCTGAGCACCTTTCTGGCTCTTCTCTAGACCCCCTCCAGGAGGGGTCCAACAGGGTCCACATCCTTGTGCTGAGGACCTAGAGCTGTCTGGATCACTCCTGGTGGCGTGATCTACTCACAAGGGCAGAGTAGAGGGGCAGAAATACCTCCCTCAACCTGCTGGCCACACCTTTTGTGATGCAACACAGAACAGCTGGCTTCATCATTATATGCTAATTAAATTAACATGGTTGCTGAATGTAAGAAAAGTATTATTCTAGGGAATAGTGAGGATTAATCTTTGACCTTGAATCTTCAAAATATAAACCTTTTTATGTGCAAGGTTTTGATGCAACTCTCATATGACTGGAATGCCCTTGGAGTTGGTATTTCATATCTTTCCACTCAGCAGGAAGACAAATCCACACTAATATTCTGAATTAAGTTCTTCATTCATGTGCATACACTTAAAACATGCCACAGGGTGAGTAACTGCAGAATTCAGAAGTTTTTGCTTAGGTGAAGGGGCGTGTTTGTGCATCCCTATACACTGCAAGCACTGGGTGCTATTGCTGGATAAATCTGAAACATCTTAAAACTAGGACCAAAAATACCATGGATTTTAAAAATGTGTAGGCTGACCCAAACATTGTTTCATCTCTACACAACATCAGTGAAGGGCTTATGACAATATACTAGATGTCTCTTAAAATACAGCCTGAAATTAATTAGTGAAGTGCTCCAGGGTCCACCCTCACACAAGATGTAAATTTACAAGGCCTGTATGTGAAGTGGGATAACTGATAGGATGTGATGATTTTACTCTTTTAAAGAAATCAGTAGCAAGCATACCAGTGTGGGATTTTGTTCTCTCAACCAATTACTTGTTTATAATTGAAATTTCTGAATGACGCTGCAGGCTTTGACATTCTGTAGCAAGTTCTCTGAAAATGAAAAAGAACTACTAATATAACTAGTAGACATACACAGGAATAAAAGCATGTGTAGCGAAGGGCAGAAAGAAGTTGTTCATGCCTTCTTTGCTGGTTAATGATCTGGGTAAATCTCAGAGTAAATTTAAATGCCTAACCAAATTTCAGCCTATCATCTTTTCAAGGCACTCAATTGCTCAACAACTGCCCTGAACAGAGTAGAATAACACAATTTTTCAGCAGTGAGAAATGGTTAAGAACTTAGTTCATTAGAAAACCAGTTATGCTGAATTAGACAACCCCATGTGAAGGATAGAATCCCTATCCCTAGGAATGCCAGTGGAAGTTTGGGGTCTGACTCTTGAGAACTATAATATTATCCAATTAATTATTTAAAGTTAGTTTTAGTGTCAAGGTTTTAGTTTGATAACTGGGCAGAAACACCAAAATGTGTAATGGTTGCACGTTTGCCAATTTCTGGTTCGTTTCCCAGCCAATGCACCAATTATTGTCCAGGTTTAGTGTTTGCAATTTTATATATGTGATTAGGAGGGTTCAAAAAGTAAAACAGACTTACCTTAAAATTACAAAAGATAATTTATTTACACACGTTAAGAAAATAAGAAAAGAAAAAAAACCCGAAATAAACAACAAATGAAACCTTCAGACCATCATTCTCTCCCCCCCGACAAATATTCACTTTCCTACACACAATATGAAGAAAGACAAAACCTGTAACTTCAGTCAGGTTTACCATACAAAAAAATATTTTCCATCAGTTCTTTAGGAAAGGAGTCTTCTTCAGTCCCATGGGGACATGGTCACACGAGGAACAGTCCTCCAGTCACTTTTATGCCACACATCTGCAGCGGCCTAAAAAGAGGTTTTGCAAACTGTGAAATCCAATCCATTAGCAGCTTTCCCAACACTGCATATGGCTCATAATCTGCTTATTAGGGGTAGTTTAAAGATGCCTCCTCTAGGATAAAGCAAAGATTCTCTTTTTCCTTGTTGCCAAAATTATCTTCATCTCAAAACTCAAAATCTGCTTTTTTCCCTATTTCCAAAAGCATCTGCATCTTAGAACTCAAAATCTTGTTTTTTCCCCCTAGGAGCACAAAGAAAACTTCATTTTTACTTATACTAGCACATCCCCCCTAAACAGCATCTGTATGTTACAGGAAAAAACAGTCCATTCTCCAGTGATTACTCGAAAAATGTCCAGCTGAATTAGGCCACTCCTTTTCCTTTGCCCCAAATAGTCTTTCCACTCTCTCTTCACTGACTCAGTCTCATGCTCTCTCTTCTTCATGGTTCCATTACTTTGTCTTGTCTTCACTGTGGGAAGAAACTTTCAGTGCCTGAAAGTTCATCTGCTGGCAAGAAAAAGGGACATGTGCCCAGGCCTGCGGTGACCACGTGGCCTCTGCCGGCGGGACCTGCAAACTCCTCCAAACCAAGCTGGCGGCGTGGGAAGGCTGCTGGTGCCTTCTTTTCCACCCCTTGATCTCATGGCCTGCGCTGCTCCCTCGGGGGGCCGGCGGCTCCCGGAGGCCTCAGGAAAGAGTGTGGGGGGGCACATCCCCTGAGCCCCGGCCGGCGACACAAGCAGCTGCCGGGGCTTCCTCCGCTCCCCCGCTGCTCGCTGTTATTTGGGCGCAAGTATGGCCAGGACCGCTCCCCCGCAGGAGCAGCAGCTCCCTGACGCTCGGCCACCCAAGGGCAGCGGGGCCTGTCCCGGCCCGGCCCAAGCATGGTTGGGGCCGCTCCCTGGCAGGGGCCGTGGCTCCCTGGGGCCCGGCCCGGCCCGGCCCGGCCCCTCACAGCAGCCGCCGCGAGGTGCTACCGGGTCACTCGCCAGGAGAGAAAGAGGGCGGCTGCTCCACCGTCTCAGCTTTTATAGGGTATTAACAAAAGCCTCATCCTGTTTTCTCAGTGGTTAAACTACCTGCCAACAGCCAAGAACTGGTCTCTGATAGGTGTTCAACCTTTCCAAAGGAAATTTAGATCCTGGCAGGGTAACACCCACACCCTCCTTCAAGCAAAAAAACAAACTGTATCAACCCATAAAGAATAGCTAATATAGGAATGTACGAATACTTTAGCACATCTTACAAGATAAAATTAGAAATATGTGGGGCTTTTTAGGTATGTATATATACAGAGGTGTGTTCAACAATGTAAAAGCAGGGCTGTATTTTCTCACACACCTCATGGCTTAGCTGTTTTTTTCTAACATGCTGTATTAAGTTGTCAGACTCAGGCAAGAAATGAGTTACTTCATTTGAGTTATAATGAATACTTAATTTTTTTTCCAACAACACAATACTTAACTGAGAAAATTTAGTACAACAAAGTTCATGCAAGAAAGGTTTTCCAGTATTCTCTTATGCAACTTAGAGCAGTTGACCTTTAATTAACAAGCCTCTCAGTGCACCTTACTGCAAAAATAACCAAGATGTTTAGTTTTAATGTTTGTTCATAATAATCACCAGTGAGTTTGCTAGTTCTGTGTATTTAAAATAACCCTAAAAGATTTTCCAATACCTCTAACTGAATTTTTATGGATATATAAAGGCCTTTTGCAGTAAGTCCTTAGTGACTTTTTGTTCCGTTACCATGGTAACTGTGAACTTTCTTTAGCTGTGGAAAAAAGCATTCTTTTTTCACTATCAAGAAAGAAAGTGTTTGGTTTTGAGCAAGAAGGAAAAATGGACATAGTTTATCAGATGTGCTTGTATATTTTCCAAAGCCTTTTTAAGAATACATTGATTTTCTTATTTAGGTATCTATAAAATTACTGAAATGAAGAGGAAGCAACTAATTTAATAAAAATGTAATGAAAATGAAGAAAGTTCATAACCAGGGAATACTATATATATATATATTTGTATATAAATGGGAATTAGATTGCATTCATGTAATTGATTAAAGTTCAAATGTTATCGTTGTAGTGTGATCCAGCTCAGATCTTGGAGAATTTTTTTTAAAAAAACTAAAACATAATGAAGTTTGTATTAGAGCTGTGCTTTATTAAACCTCTTATTTTCATGTGAAGGATGTAAGTGTGAGTGTAAGACGAGTAGAGTAGAAAAGTGCAAGAATACCTTGAATGTGGGGTCTTGCTTTGGAAAAATGTTTAAAGTAATGCAGGAAACAAATATTCTTGTGGGCAAATTGTTTAATACAAAGATATACTTGAGCTATTCATGGCCTTTAACTTAAGCATCTTTATTTACATCAACTTGAGAAAATATTGATAGAAGGATTCCTTTGTCATTTTTTATTACTGTTTGGAACAAAAAGATTTATATCTGGTGATTTGGAATAATCTTTGTGATGCTTATCAAGGCAATATGTTGGTAAGCAATTAAAATATAATCAAAAGTAAGCACAGGACAAAATCCCTGCCTTGGTAGTATAAAGCTTTCATTAATTCCCGCTTACGTTTATTATTTTAAACATTTTTTTTAATATTCTCTTGATGAAAGCCAGATTGCTTCTAATTGCATCACAGGTGCTTTTGTGATACTATAATAGAAAATATCCTGAAGCAGCAATGAAGGAAAAATAAAACTCTATGACCTACCTCCAGCTCCATTGCTTGAAAAGAGTTTGTGTAGTCAGCAAAGTTCCAGTGGTTTTACCAACATCTGCCAAGTTCACCTCATCAAGTTTCTCCACTTTTCTTTTTCCCTTCAAAACTATTTAAAATATGAGTTTCATTTTTGTCAATCATGTTGCCAATGAAAGATAAGAAAAAATATTGGCTGAGATGGGGAATAATTAAAAAAAAAAAAAGAAACCAGTGGGAATCTTTCCTTGGTGAATGATACACAACTGTATTTGATGTGATGTATAGCTGATCAGAAACACCTGCATTGTCTATTAGGGAAGAGGTCAAACCTTAACTTTCATTGATTGATATTGTCTTATATAAATAATCCATCTCTATTCCAAATTAACTATTTTGGGATTGGATATTACGGTTCTAATACAGTGTGGGATGTTCCTCGTCTTGCAGTGGAAAAAAAATGTTGCTGAAGTCTAGACAAGCATAATATATATGTATATATTTTAGTCTAATAAAGACCAGTTTTCCTTCAAAAGCCTTGAATTTGAGAATGATAATGTTTGGCTGACACACAAGCTTTTGTTACTACAAGGAGCCACACTTTCAGATTCTTTCTGAGGAACTAGACATCTACCTGAGGAAAAAGCCCCAAAATCAGTGTTAGGTTTTAAAATTAGTTTTAGTGTGTAGCCTTTTGTTACACAGCCTAAATATTTGTACACAAAATACTTAGATGCAGCTAATACCTACATCTCACTTTAGAATAGGTTGTATTAGCTTCTAGGATATAATAAATCCACTGGGCCCAATGCTTGAATTAGCAGAATAATTAAAGTTTCAGCGCATTGTAGATCACAGTAAGAAAATGTTTAATCTTTCTGCATTCATCTGTGTACATTCAAGGCATTGGAAGGTCTATAGAGACTGAATTAAATTTAAGTGTATCACAAATGAGCAGGGTGTTTTAAGAAAAATGTGAAAAAGATTTAACTTTTTTGGGAGCAGTTCATAATTGGCTTTGTTCTGACAATAAAAGATACAGGGAAAATTGGGTCACTACTCAAGTTGGAGCTCAATTAATGAGAGAAAGATGTGGGTGTATTGGAGCCAAAACACAGAATTATCCCACATTTGCCCACTTGAGAATCTGGGGTTTGGTTCATATATCGTTGTCTGTGGCCAGCTGTGCCTATAGGGAAAAAACAAGTGTTGGGCTGGAATGAGTAAGTGCAGGATGTAGTAGGTACTCTGAAAATTACTCTACAAAATTAGTAGAGTGGAAAGAGAATGAAAATGTGCTTTTCCAAACCTAATTCTAGGCTTGAAAAATCAATGACATTGTGAAGAAGATTTAATGTCTTTTTATGAGTTTTGAGAGAAGCCAAGGAATATTAAAAGTTATCTTGTCCTGGCACTACTCACTAGCCAGTGAGAAATATCTGGATGCTGATTATTGCACCAGCAGAAATGAGTCAAGATGCAGCTTGTTTTAAAACCAATTTGGAAATCCATGGTAAATTCCTGAATTTTAATACAATCTCTAGCTGCATTTTCCCTTTATTCTGAAGCACTTCTTTGCTAATATGGTGGTAAATGGATTGAGTCATTTAATGGCTGATTTCCTGTGCTAGGCATCCAGTTGACAAAAGACTCATAACAGGATGGGTGAAGAAAAGTCCTGTTTGTGTTACCATATTTTGAGAAGCCAGGGCAGACTGCTGTTCAGCTTTCCTTTGTGCTTGTGCTAAAAGCCCCAAAACATGGAAGATGAGGATAGAAAATAAAAATGGGGAGCTTGAAGCTGCTTCAATTAGTCTGTTTCTTGTATGGCAGCATGGAAAGTTGTTTATTGACTCAATATTGGGGGAGTAGGGAAATAACTGTGAGGGGTGTAGCAGGAAAAACAAGAGCTGCAGGAGTTGCCCTTGGATACGTCAAACACTCCTAATTTCATGGCTAACAGACTGATGAGTGTGGCCTGCTTTTGCTTATGAGATGGAAATATTTCAGCGTGCATATTGTCTCCATAGCCCCAGACTAAGGTACAAACAAATAATCCTTAGGTAATAAAATAATCAAATAATCGCCCAGTTAAATTGTGTTTTACCTCTAATTTTTGGTTTAGGAATTCAATGAAAATGAACTCAGGTGGAAGTGAATTAAGAAGGAATGGGCTGCTAGTCTGCAAATTTCTAATTTAATGACCATTAAAAGATTTCTTAATGATGCACATACCTTTAATTTTAAACCGTTTACATCTATACCATTTTATTTGAGTATTGTGATATGTTACCTCAACAATGGAACTGATGGGCAGGATTCTAAAATACTTCAAACATACCTTCCTGTTAGGTTTTAGTCCAAACCCTTAGGAAATCTGTAAGATGTCGGAGCCTTGGGGAGAAATAGAGATAATTACAGAATGATTCCTTGACAGATGAAGTAATTCCCTTTCCTCAAAGTTCAGAAAGGTTTAAATAATTTTGTGAACATAATAACTGACCTGATGGTTCTGTGATGAATGCTAGTGTGTTTTGTTAAGAACTCTTCAATTTTAATTAATTTGAAAGTATCCAGAGTAGTGATCAAATAGCTTTAGAAATGTAATGGCATGCATTCAGAATCAAATGTCTTGTGTATTGTGCATAAAGGGCTTTACTTATTTTCTCAGAGTGCTATAAAATGATGAGGGGCTTTAGAAAAACAAAGCTATATTCAGCAATACAAAGAAAACAATAGGGTTATAGAAGAAGGTTGAATTCATAGCATGAGCAACTCAGAGTGCAAGCATTTTCTATGTACTGATCCTGTCACTCTGGCTACTGTACGATGGCATTTTCCTAATGTAATAAATGTAAAACCTAACCAGCCTCTGGAGCTGTGCATCTAAACAGCTGATGGGTAATTACAGGAGACATATGAAGCACAGTCAGGAGAGAAAAAATGGCGGCTGCTGGTAAAAGCATTTGTGTTCAAATTATAATTTGAAGCAAACTTTCACTTACTCTGTACTGTAGAGGGATTTTTTTTTTTTTCTCTCTGAGGGGAAAAGAAGGAGTTTTATTACACTGGAAGTTTTCATAGAATCTGTTCTATGCTGCACTATTTGTGTGTGAATAGTCAATCTGATTGTAGTCCTTGCTCTGATTCCTGTGTGGTTTAGTGTGGGACCAGCAGTCATGCTCAAGCTGTGCAGGAGGAACCAGCCTGTGGTTCCTGCTGTTGTTGACACAGGCTTCAGTCTTGCCTTTTTTCCACATTGGTTAGGAGACAGAAATTTGTGGAAGATAGATATCAGTTGCCAAAACATTTGGTGAAGGATGCAGGCTCTATTGCTTTTTTCCCTGCCCTCTCCAGTCAATGGCTTACTGAAGAACCAGCAGCTGTGGTGAACACAATCTTAATGCCTTGAAATGAGAACCTGAGACCTTGAATGCAGATTAGATTCTTGAAAGAGTACCCAAACCTGAGATTTATTTAATGTGCTTGTCAGTAGAGTGCCACAGCTTTTCTCTTTTGATTATCCTTTGTAAGATATGTTAAATTATTTTTTTCAGTTGTGTTTTCTTCTATAAGTGTTTTTTGGGTGATTACAGTCTTGTTTCTCTTTTGTATCTGTAGGGCAGAAGGCTGTAAATAATGCTAATATCCTAGGCAGTAATAACAAATATTGAAGTATTTTAAGCAGTTATTTTAGACAAGTTCTTGGAGAGGTGAAATTATTTCTTAATATCTAATGTTTGTAAAATGAGGCAATATCTGACAGTGTCACTCTTCCTATCTCAATCATTTTTCTACCCTTTACATTACCTGAGAAATGAGTTGTTAAGTTTTTTGTTAGATCCATCCAATGATGCAAATATGTCACATTATATATGACACTCTAAGTATCTCATTTTCTTAGACATATTTATTGCATAAAGAGCAGGATAACGTACCAGTGGTGCAAATGTGCTGTCTTCAGTGGAATTTACCAGCAGATAGCTTGGCCCAGTCATGACAGCAAATCTTTCCTCTAAAATATCAATACAGCACTAGAGTCCAATTATTTTTATACACTGTTAATCTTCTTTTGATTTTACAGTGTTCCTGCAGGCTTCTATAAAAAGACTTTTGGTAATCTCAGTAGGGAGGGCTCCTTATCAAGTAGTTTCAAAGACTTATGACTTCTGAAAAAATAAGGAGGTAATACTGAATTAATGGAGAAGGGGCTAGTCAATCTTCAAAAAACTAAATGTGAAGCATATATAACACTGATTATTTTGCTACGTGCAGAAGGTTTTTTTGTATTTTCACAGATTTGATAATAAAACTTGGAGAGAATTAGAAATCTTTTATATTTTTAAAATACATTCCTAAAATGGTCCTTTAAATATAAATCTAGACATAGATTTTTATATATTCACAGTTGAAAATAAATCAGTGCACATACAATTTTAAAGCTATGGTCAGGCCAAGAAACCTCCTTATCAATTTTTGAAAGTCTCATTTAAAAGAAAAATTGGTATCAAGAGTAGATCTTGGAAGCCTTATTTTGTTATAGCTTACTGGAAGTATGTTATAACATTATTAAACTCCATTTAAGAGTGAATGTTGCCAAGCCCTGGTATTTATTGAAAAAAAGAATAAGAAGCGCTGTGGAGAAGGACCTGGGGGTCCTGGTGGACAACAAGCTGTCCCTGAGCCAGCAGTGTGTCCTTGTGTCCAAGAAGGCCAATGATGTCCTGGGCTGCATTAGGAGGAGAAGTGCCAACAAGTCAAGGGAGGTGATCCTGCCCCTCTGCTCAGCCCTGGTGAGGCACGTCTGGAGTGCTGTGTCCAGTTTTGGGCTCCTCAGGACAAGAGAGGCATGGACCTGCTGGAGCTGGTCCAGTGGAGGGCTACAAAGATGATCAAGGGACTGGAGAACCTCTCTGATGAGAAAAGGCTGAGGGAGCTGGGACTGTTCAGCCTCAAGAAGAAAGGACTGAGAGGGGACCTCATCAGTGGCTCTGAGGGGAGATGTCAGAGGATGGCCCAGGCTCTACTCAATAGGACAAGAGGCAATAGACAGGAACAGATGCACAAGAAGTTCCACCTGAACATAAGGAAGAACTTTGCTGTGCAACTGGGACGGATAGCTCAAAGGTATGGGATCTCCCTTGCTGGAGAGATTCCAGAAGCACCTGGACACCATCTTGTGCTGTGTGTTCCAGGATGACCCTGCTTGTGCAGGGAGACCAGACCAAATGTCCACTGTTGTCCCTTCCAGTTTGACCTATTCTGTGATTCTGTGATGTGATAGCAAGAATTATCTTGTTTATAAACTAACAGTTATTACTTGAAACACGTTAAGGTATCCATCAAATTTCTTTGAATTGTATCTTCTTTTATCATGTTATGGGGGTAGGCGTTAGAGAATCATGGAAAAAAGGTGTGGGGGAATGGATTTCAGAGCCTTAATATTTCATTGATGTCTTGATATGTGTTTAAGAAGCTTCCATGTTGCAGAGTTGGAATGTCCATAAGCAGGCTTGTTTCATGAAGTGGCTTTGTAGTGTCAATGACTTAATTCAGCAACACTTTTTTCTTAAAACTCCTTGTTATGTAGCTGCTACTAGTCCTTTAAAATTTGATGTAAATTGCATTGATAACTATCTGTGATTATTAGCAAAAAAACCCTTACGTATTTTATTTGCAGTCAGATAAATCAGATTTTGAGATTGCCACATGTGAAATTATCATCTGAATATCTCTGGTTGTTGTTTACACAAAACCCTGGTGTTATATTCAGTCATAAGTTCTTGCATACGTGAACAATACTCTTTTCTCAGCATCTCCCATTTTCTGAAATACTATGACCTAAATTATGATTGAGGGTAGGAAGAAGGAGTATGAAAAGCAGTTATATCCTGTCAAACTGTTATAAAAACAATGGTAGATTTTCAATTTTCTTTATTGTCTTGGAAAGTGAGTGTTAATTTAAGAACAAACAATAGTACCAGAAAAGCAAAAATAGCTACAATACATCAGTGTAGAATATCATGTCACACTTCTGTAGATTTAATGAAGCTTTATTATCTTTTCCAGAATAAAATGTGTTTAATTAATTTGAATTCAGTTTGCCTTTTCCCCTAGCCTTAAACCCCTACTTTTACATATTCTTTTATCTGGCTACTGCACACAAAATATTAATAGAGGTGTGAGGGTTTTTGTTATTATTATTATTATTATTATTAGGGCTTATTCTGGTCTTCAGATGTGATTGGAGATTTCCAGTGACTGCTGATTAGTGAGAACACTGACCAGCATACGGCTTATCCACCTTTGCCTCCCAGCAGGAATTGCAGTGCAATAAGAAAGGTCTCTGAAGGCGAAAAGCTAAGATACAGGGAAGAAAAGAGTGGAGGGCAGCATTGAAACAACAGGAAAAAAACCTGAAAGTAATTGATCAAAACATTTCTAGGAAGATATGTCATGGCCTCTGGAGATGGTAGCAGCACTATCATAATCATCAAGGTTTCTGTGTGTTGGGAAGACCTTTTGAGGCTTTCATCTGAATTTTTAAATAGTTATTTCCTGATTTTGGAATTGTCTTTGAATGCTTCTCCCCATACATATGCAGGTGATTGCAGTTCTGTGCAAATACCTCTGGGTGTTTTTCTCTGTAAAATGCAGACAGGTCAGCTGCTTTTATTGACCTGACCTTAACCAGAATCCCTGTTATAGAAATAGCTATTAATATTTTTTCAATTTGCCTCCATTTTAAAATACACATTTATTTATTTAACAGTTTATTTATTTATTTAATATTATTTAACATAGTTGATTCTTCTTCCCAGAGCTTAGGAGCATTGTTCCTAACCGAATCCGCTAAATATCTGTGCTGTACTCATCAATTAAATGTTTCTGTTGACCTTAGTGCTTTGTCCATCAGTTACATTCATAAAGGTAAAATGTCGTTAGTCATTTGAGTGATCATTAATCAATTTAACATTTGGAGCAAGATTATCTGAATTTTTAATGACGTTTATTAGATATTAAAGTTCAATAGCAATTATTCAAACCAATTTAAATTGGCATTATTCTTTTGCTCTAAATGAAAATTCTTCTACCTTTGTCATTCTTTGGAAGAAAAATTGCTTCCAAAAAATTATATTGAATTTCTTATAATTCTTACTTTGGTTTTTAATGATAATGTTTCCAATCCTGTAGCTCATTTGAACATCTGACCTAGGTACTAGTGGTGGCTGAAAGTGATTCTGGAGTGCCAAAAGAAATATCAAATGCATCACAGGAAGGCATATTTATCCTGATACTACTTCTTATATTAGCCTTTTGTTTAAAAATACAGTTTTGACTGATTATTTTCCACGTGACAATGAATTGAGATAATGAAGCTCAAAGAGTATTTTTGACTAATAGTCTGCCTGTCTTTGAGAAATTTTGAGCTTCTTCTATATCCAGAATTAATCAATATAAAAGAGTTCTTTTACTCTTTGTAGCTGACATAATAATTCCTTTCACTTCATGTGAAGAGGCAGGGTTGCAAAGAGATATTAGGCGTGGCTTGTTTAGACTAAATATTTCTCGTATAGCAACAGACCATTAGCACATCTCTGCTCCTTATTTTGAACAGCAGATTTCTTCAGCTGAGACTTCAACTTCTCAGATCCCTTTTGTTGCTGTAGGATCCTTTCATAGAACGTATTCCTCGTATGCTCAGTAACTCAGAAAGACTTTTTTTGTTTTGTATGTGAAAAATCTTTCTTAAATGAGAGTATCCTCAACAGGCTGGAAGATGTAATAAACCAACTATTTTCATACTAAATTTCCCATGTTTATAGGAAGACCAAGAGTTATAAATAGCTTCTTCAAAACATGTTTTGAAGACAGAGATCCAACTGACCTTTCTTAAAAGTTTTTATGTAGACATTCCTTCAATGATACAATCTTAAGCAGAGGCAGAAAAAAAAAGTGACAGTTTTGTAAATCCCCTCTGGAAGGTGTTTTGTTTTACCTTTTCCAAAACCGTGCTGTATCTCTTTACTGAGTCAAATGCTACATGTTCCTGTAGTAGCTCTCTGAGACAACTGCAAAACTGGTTTTATAGCAGTGGCTCATTGTGTACATAATACCATTGCAGTGGCATTCCCCTGCATCTCTGGAAAGCTTATTGCTGCAAAGGGTGTCTTTTAACAGGAGTTAATTAGGAATAGAAAATTGCTTGTTGTTTTTTATTGCATCTAAACCCCAGGACATGCTGCACTAATCCTCTAGTGCTGTGTGGTGCCTTAAGAGAGGTATTCAGCTCAGGAGTTTCTTATTAGCTTTGAAACTGTTCCTTATCAGATCATTTAATGCATTAACTCTTTCTACACATAAAATGTTCTAGTTGGGGATTGTTTTCTTCCTTGTTCTTTCATTTGAAATGTGTGTTTAAATATAACACCAACAAAGTAAAAACAATTTTTCTTTCTACTGCTATTCCACATTTTTACTTAGGACAATGCAAAATGAATGCAACTCATTTGGAAAATGCTCAGCAAGGAGTAAGGTGCTACTGTTGCATCCAAGAAGTGGTACAGAAAATGGATTTTTTTCTAGGACAGAGACTGCTTTCAATTTTTGCAGGAATAACTGCATTTGTTTTTTGTGCACCTCTCTGTAAGATACAAGCAGAAGAGAGCCAGCCCAGGATATAGAGGAAGAATTTACCTTATCTGTTTCATCACTCAAAGCAAATTAACTCTAAACCTTGCATTTGCACAGGGCAGAGAAATTAAAAATGCTATTTTTTTTCCTATCATAACATCAGTTTTTCTACCAGTTCTGTAGGCAATCTGATACTGAAAGTCTGTGATTCTGATCCTTTGAAAGCTAGAAATCTGCACTTTGCAGTTTAGCTGTAAAATCAGTGGGAACCTTGAGGCCTGGAAAAGGCCTTTGCAAAGTTGTCCAGCACAGTTTTTAGCTTGGTGCAGAAACTGAAGCCTGTATTTATTTGTTGGTATAATTCTGCTTGGGTTTTCCATTTCTTACCAAAATTCATGAATGAGTTTTAAGGCAACAACAAGATTAAGTAAAAGTAGCTTCTCTTGTGAATATAGAAGTCATAGGAGAGTATTTGACATTTTGCCGTTTATTCTTAATTTAACAAGAATGCCTTTAAAAATCATTATTTTAAACACTGGAGTTTTGAGTAATTTTTTGAGGCATTATCACTATGATATAAAGTGCAGGACATCATAATCTACTTATTAATGATGCGACTGCTGACTAGAAGAAAGTTCTCTTATTTTCACCTTCCAGCTATTTAGTATTTAATGTACACTAAGATGGCACCATTCCTGAAAACTCCTATTTGCTTTCCTCTCCCTCCCCAATTGCAAGTCTGCTTTTGAAGTACATGCTCTGTGTGATTAAATAACAGGACATGAAAATTAGTGAGGAAATTGCATGGTGTAGCCATTTAAGTTATGAATTTAAATGGCTGTTTAGCAAAATGGAGTAATTTATCACTTATCTAGTGTTCCCTGCAAGTCATTTATCACGAATAGCAACTATCATAATTGTATTCTAATCTGTGATGGTGGGAAGGGATCAGAGACTCATATTTCAGAGGTTCATACTTGTCATTGGCTACTGATTAAAGGATTGTGTGTGAAACAAAACAGGAGCTGGAAAATTTTCCCAAGTTTCTTTGCGTCATATTATACCTGACTTTGTATCAGTTATGCTGTTAATTTTTTCTCAGCAGGTAGAGTTTTTCTTTGCACCTCATTTTACTGCAATGGATACTAATTTTACTTTTATGTTGGACACCAGTAGTGCAGACTTTGGTGCCAGGATCACAGGTGCATTGTGTTTCTTGAGATAAACCATGTTCTGATAGTACATTCCAGGAACAGTGACTATGGCAGTCCAAAGCACTTGGTTATAACAACTAACCAGTTTTACTTCGTCATGATTTTGAGTGGAATATTTTCTGCCAGAGAAAGGCTTGGATTGGGAACCTGTGGAATGAATAAACATATCTACAGTCTTTCTTTCTTTCTTTCTTTCTTTCTTTCTTTCTTTCTTTCTTTCTTTCTTTCTTTCTTTCTTTCTTTCTTTCTTTCTTTCTTTCTTTCTTTCTTTCTTTCTTTCTTTCTTTCTTTCTTTCTTTCTTTCTTTCTTTCTTTCTTTCTTTCTTTCTTTCTTTCTTTCTTTCTTTCTTTCTTTCTTTCTTTCTTTCTTTCTTTCTTTCTTTCTTTCTTTCTTTCTTTCTTTCTTTCTTTCTTTCTTTCTTTCTTTCTTTCTTTCTTTCTTTCTTTCTTTCTTTCTTTCTTTCTTTCTTTCTTTCTTTCTTTCTTTCTTTCTTTCTTTCTTTCTTTCTTTCTTTCTTTCTTTCTTTCTTTCTTTCTTTCTTTCTTTCTTTCTTTCTTTCTTTCTTTCTTTCTTTCTTTCTTTCTTTCTTTCTTTCTTTCTTTCTTTCTTTCTTTCTTTCTTTCTTTCTTTCTTTCTTTCTTTCTTTCTTTCTTTCTTTCTTTCTTTCTTTCTTTCTTTCTTTCTTTCTTTCTTTCTTTCTTTCTTTCTTTCTTTCTTTCTTTCTTTCTTTCTTTCTTTCTTTCTTTCTTTCTTTCTTTCTTTCTTTCTTTCTTTCTTTCTTTCTTTCTTTCTTTCTTTCTTTCTTTCTTTCTTTCTTTCTTTCTTTCTTTCTTTCTTTCTTTCTTTCTTTCTTTCTTTCTTTCTTTCTTTCTTTCTTTCTTTCTTTCTTTCTTTCTTTCTTTCTTTCTTTCTTTCTTTCTTTCTTTCTTTCTTTCTTTCTTTCTTTCTTTCTTTCTTTCTTTCTTTCTTTCTTTCTTTCTTTCTTTCTTTCTTTCTTTCTTTCTTTCTTTCTTTCTTTCTTTCTTTCTTTCTTTCTTTCTNTCTTCTCTTCTCTTCTCTTCTCTTCTCTTCTCTTCTCTTCTCTTCTCTTCTCTTTTCCTTTTTTTCTTTTCTTTTTTGCAAAAGGATAATTTAAAACAATAATAAGAAGCCCTTGAGAATTTCTCAGTCCTTCAGACTTAAATAACTTCTCTGGTTTTGTTCTCATGTTAGGTTAGTCATGATTACCTCATAATGAAATTATTCCCTCACAAAAGGAAGAGAAACAGAAATTTTTACTTACTGGAGAGGTAAGGGAGCACTGAAGTAAAGGAAATCAACAGGCAGATATTTCCTAGCTGTGGATTTGGAGTCATGAATCTGATTTTTTCCTCCAAATTTCTTCCTTGGAATCTTCTGTGGAGACTTGTTTCAAGGGCAAGGAGTGTAGTTTCTGGAAAGGAAAAGAAAGATTGTGAGAAATTAAAGGAAGCGTGGAAGATTACTCTGTTAAAAAATGTTATTCACAAGAGATAGGAACAGAAAACTGATAGTGTATTACAGCAGCAGTATTTAAAATTAAAAAAATTAACTCAACCCTAACTGATAAAGCAGACTCTTTGCATTCGCTCAGAATGAATTTCTTTGGCTTTCCATAATTTTTGTCGGTTTCATACTTAAGTCTTAATTTTTTTTAATTAGACAGTATTATTCTGGGAGTTTTTTTGGGTTTGGGTTTGGGCGGTTGTTTTTTGGTGGGTTTTTTTGTGGTTTTGTTTGTTTGTTTGTTTGTTTTGTTGTTGTTGTGTTTTGGTTTTTTCTTTTGGGTTTTTTTTTTTTTTTTGAGTGCGCATGTTTTTTTTCTAGATGAAATCTGGTCATCCTTTATTATGTGATTGGGAAACAAAAAATTCAAGTTCAGCATAACATTTGAAGAACTACTTTATAGTCTTTGTAATTTTTAATTTTAAGATCCATTGAGTAACATTTTAATGGAAAGGTAAAAGGTGGCTTCTGAAAAAAGCAGTATGCTGAGAACCCTTGTGCATTATGCATCCTGAGACCACCCCAGGTCGACAGTGCACATCTCATGTGGAGAGTATTCCCTTTGTATGGAATGCCAAGCCATTAGTTTGCTATTGCTCCAAAGTGTGCTACAGAAGTAATGGTTCAGGCGCTCTGGTTTTATTGTATCAGTCATTCTTGTTAATGGCTTTGTCTACATGCTGTTTTAGTGTAGTTTTCCTAAGTTGCATTACTTTCTCAGAAAGACTTTATAAGTTGATGGTGCAGCAGATAAATGCTTGAATTTTAAATTGTTGTGAAATGGAGCACTGAACAGTACATCTGGGAACATACTAGACTCTGGTTTGGGATAATTTATTTATTCAGAACACATTTAATGTTTTGAAGATTGTAGAGAAGTAACTTGGCTCTTAGAAGCACAGTATCAGTGGTGTCAGCTTATTTTCTCTTTGACAGTAATTATTTTGGCAGACATAAATTGACAGCACTCTAACAGGTTTTGCTGTGTAATACTAGATGGATTTGTCACATGAGTTGTTAGGGTTTAGTTAATAAACTTTTGGGTTCTTCTTATGTAAAGGAACATTGCAGCTATCAATAAACAAATTTGATTTATTCTTGCTACAATTTTATTTCTCTTGTCTATGGTTCCATCGTCGCTACCTAGTAAGATCAAAGCATTTAGTCCTATGTACCACACAAAAATCTGGCATGATCAAATTATTATGGATACAGCCAGACCCAGTTTATGTTGGAATACTGCCAGTGACACAGGTGGATGTGCAATAAAGCTTAGCATAGTGCTTATGTAGGCCTGTAAAATCTGCTAAGGCCAATGGAAGTATTGCTTCCATACGTTTTATCACACTAAGGATTATGTGAACTTCCAAAGAATTGAATATTAAAACTGTTGTTGACTTCAATGGCGCAAAGAAACAAACCCTTTCTGCAGCAACAGGTGCTTTAATAGATCTCTTCTCATTTGAATCCTTTCTGTAACACAAACAGACTGTGCCATTCTATATTTGCACATCTCCTGTAATTCTGAATTTCCACTGCCATAATATACAACAATCTACAGTACTCAAAATTCACAATAAAAACAAGTTATACTCCTTTATGGTGTTCATATTATCGTGCTTTTCTATGCAGGTAATTACATTTAAATCATTAAATGACGTGCAACACTTCATACTGGCTAGAATGACTGCTATGCATTTTTAATGGTTTTTCTAAGTATCATTAAATGATAATTTGAAAAAATAAACAAACAAGCAGCAGTTTACACAACTGGTTATTAATGAAGCCTGTTTTAATTTGCTTAAAGGATCAACAAAAATTGTGGTATGAAATGTAGCAACAGATTATGAGTGGGTTTTTTACGTAAAACTTTTGAATGTTTTATAGATTTTTTTAATGTCCATTCTAAATGCATGCATTCATATTAAGAGTAAAATAGCTCATCTTTTTGATATTAAAAATTGATACAGGGTTGATTAGCAATATTGTTTAGTGGCTTTTCTGTCCTGCGTTGAAACATTTTGACTTATGTGCCTTCTGCTCTGTGTGTGCTAAAAAGTCTGGTTTTCAGTGACAAAGCACAAAAAATATTTGTAACCTGCCTTCCTCTTCTTGGTTATCCAGAATCCTTGCTAGCCTCTGGCAACCCTGTGGGTGTTTTACCTCCTGCCTTCCCATTTCAGAGCTGGGCATGGCAAGGCAGATTTGGAGTTGCAGTGCCCAATCATTTCCCAAATATCAAGGCTAGATTGAGGGCAAATATGCCTGAGGTTTCTTCCAAACGATCGTAAGAAGGAAGTTTAATTTTTTTGTGAGGAATGAATCACTCTGAAGACTTGAGAAATGTGGAGGTATTTTATTAGTATTCCCTCCCCTGCTTCAATAATTTATGCAATATTTGAAGTTTGGCCAAAATAGAATATTATCATAGAAGATGATGTTTGAATTCATGGCATAGAAACAGTGTAAAAATAGCAAACAATAGGTATTTTTAGTTTGTCAGGTGAGCAGAAAAGTTAGTTTGGTAGGAAAAGCATGCAGTTAATGTGTTTATCCAGTGTTCAGTTCTTTTCACCGAAATGTTTCCTCCAAAGTAAAATGCTGTGCTCAGTTTTAGGGTTCTTTTGTTTTCAAGTGAAATTCAGTTTTTAAACAAGTGAATGCTAGTTTGATGTAAATATAAGTAATTTGTTCAAAATTTTTAATTTGGAGATATTGCATGCCATGAACTGTATTATTGAAGCTAAAAAGAATGTGAGAAGGTACAAAAATTAACAATGAATTCTGCAGGGGATTGCTTTAAGAAATAGTCATTTTTTTCTTGGATGAACTGCTTGCTTCTTAAAGTCCTTGTTTAGGAATTTTATTTTTTTTAAAGGGCCTTATATGTATTTAAGTTCCATACATTTTCGAGTCTGTGTGAATGATCTGATTTTATAGAAGCAATTTGCAGTGCATAATGTGTGTACATAAATATTTTGCATATTGATTCATTTATGTCCTTCAGTTTTTTTGTGGTATAGTCATTAAATACCTGGGACAAAACTACAAATACCAGTTCCTGCATCTGTTTTATCATCTCTCCATTGTAGGTGTTCATGCTGCTTTAATATTCCTATACAGCAAGCACCCATAGCAAATAAATTAGCTCTTGAGCATTTTATGCTTTTATTAAATATTCATTAGATGAGATGCAGGCTGCTGCTTTGAGTGCATTGAAACCTCAGAAAATGCATTGTTTGTGAATCCTTTATGCAGCATGAATCAAGATGTTCCTCCTCCCCTGAAACATGTCAGGGCACAGGATGTGTTGCTATCAGTTGCTATACAGCTGAATCATGCTTTGAGCTGTAAAGGGAGCATAATTGATAAACAGTAATTTTGAGTTTTTTACATGATAGTTTAGAATGATTTGGCTGCTGCCAGAGAAAGAAAAAAAAAACCACACAAACCCCACAAAAATAACAAAAAAAAACCCACCAAGAATTCTACATCAAACTGAAAAAGCACTTCAAGTAAACACAGCCTAACAGCGTCTAATGTTCTTATTACAAAGCAAAAGCAAAATGCAATCATTATCTAGTGACTTATATGAAGTATTTTACAGTAGTCTCTGTACTTACCCTATTATCTAAAGAGAAGCATTTTGAATATGCGCAATCAAAGTTAATTTATAGGCTACAACAGAAGACAAATACATCCAGGGACTTCTCAAAAAACCTATGTCCTCACACCTGTTTTTTGCATGTTCAGTCATTTGCTAGTCTCTTAAATTCACACCTTATCTATATTCATATATATAAAAATTATAAATATATATATTTATCTAGATAAATTTCCTTTATCTATATATTTATGCATATGTTTTGGGTGTTCATTCTGATGGTATCACACTGATGTGTGCAGCTCTGCCTTGGAGATTGAGTTTATTCTCAAGAAAGATGAAATTTGACATCCTCAGATTTTCACACCTTCATCCTTACACCGCATAAAATCTGAAGCCTTTCATTGGGATTTTACTAATTTATTACTAGCTAAACAGAAAACCTTTGCCTTTTTATAGCTCTAAATTCCATACACTTCTAGTGTAAGGTCAGTGTACATGTTTGTGTTTAAGATTTTAGGGGAATTGTAATGTCTGTATAGATTATACTTGCTTTTCTGAGATTGAAAGCTCAGCTATTTGTGTTTCACTTTCAGAATAAACTAGGAAAAATACCCTGTATGGTGCATGCTAGCTAGTAAAAGTATGTCCTAGAAAAAAAACTCTGTTCATTTACTGATCCACGTTAACTTGTGCTCTGGCACAGTGCTATATAAAGCTTGGAGGTAGATTCCTAAATTAATGCTTTGTAGCTTTCATTTATTCAAGACCTTAGGCAGAGATACCAGAAGTATCTAGGTTATTGATTCTTTTTGAGGTGTCATAATTTTAGTGAGAGTTGGGGAGGAAAAGGTCTGTGCTTTGACTAGAATAATGCTTTGGTCTGTATGTTCACCTGAATGTTATCTATTTAGATGTATTTCAGATCAGATTGCTTAAATAGCACTAATACAATTGCTGGTATAGTTTATTTACTGAGTTTAATCATGCACATGAAAATTCTGTTAGAAAATAGTGAAAAATATGTTCATGGTAAATCTCATTTATCTCCTTCCTTCATAGATTTTTAGTGTTTTAAATGAATTATTTTTTGATGCAGTGCTAATATTGTTAAATTAGCTATGAAAATAATTCATGCAAGTTGCCTTTAATTAGGTGCCAGCAATTCATTTGTTTGTTTCTCTCCTTTTGTTTGCCAGGAAAAGAAGAATATATTGCAACATTCAAGGGATCAGAATACTTCTGCTATGATTTATCTCAGAACCCAATACAGAGTAGCAGTGATGAAATAACTCTGTCGTTTAAAACGCTTCAGAGGAACGGACTGATGCTTCACACAGGAAAATCGGCTGATTATGTCAATCTTGCATTGAAAAATGGAGCTGTCTCCTTGGTCATTAATTTGGGCTCAGGGGCCTTTGAAGCGCTGGTGGAACCTGTGAATGGGAAATTTAATGACAATGCCTGGCATGATGTGAAAGTAACCAGGAATCTGCGTCAGGTAACAGTACAATGGATACAAGAATAACTGACTTTGTTATGAGTAAATGCTTGATGAATTGAAATTTGCATATTGGATGGTTAGCAGGCATTTGGTTAGTTTTTTGTTTGCACAAGGAAGGATATTCCTGCCACACTTGAGCAGGGGCATATCTAGAAAGTAGTAGGGCAAGCAGCTGTCTGAGACAGTACCAGTGAGAGGTTTTCAAGGCTTTAGGGATCACCCAGTGTTTCTCCAGTGCAATTGTCTGCCCTTGCAGCCTTGTATTAGTTAAGGCTAACAGCTTTCTGAATTGCAACTCTTTAATTAAAAGAAATGTTTAATATATTTTCCTCTTTCCAAAGTGGGCAGTAAATTTGCTATCAGATAAAGTTTATGCACTGTGTGAAGGCATCCTGCATGTCATGCCACATTTAACTTTGAACAGCAGTAAAAGATATCTAGGACATTGCATGCTTACTCTCAATAATGTGCTAGGGGGTTTACAGTTCAACAGTCAAATTTGAGGTTGTGGGGGGGTGAGGGTAAATACAATACCATGTATGTGTGTATACTGTATGTGCTAAGTGTACAATATATGCACGTATGTGGCTAAAAACTGTTATGTATACTAATGTGCTAAAGTATTTTATTGGTAGTATCATGTAATTTTGTGAAGTGCTATATTTTTCTGCCCTAAATGTCTGTCTTCAGTAATATCAT
>VYXD01009600.1:420996-427176 GCA_013397195.1 Hylia prasina
TCCCAGGGTCACCAGTCAGTAACAACTTTATGGGCTGTCTCAAAGAGGTAAATATCATCAGCCATAAATCCATCATAAATTCCCCATCCTATTTTCTAAAGACGGGAAAAGAGGAAAAAAAATCCATGGAAATCCCTTCAGGATAAGCCTTTTGTCTGGTATTCCAATATTGGTACTCAGCTGTCTTTTAGAATCAAAACCAAAAAGGACATATTTGCTAAACTTGGTTGCTTCTAAAAATCTATTGGTAGTTGACCTTGGAAACAGCTTAATGGATCCTGTCATATCTTTTAGCCTTGGGCTGATATGGAACTAAATGCTGTTTTTTCATCTGCCACTGAAATTATCAAAATCTAGCTATTCTTTTACTCGAAGCTCTGGTTTGAATTTCTTTGCTGAATTGTAATGGCTCCTTTTAGCAACAAATAAGACTGAAAAAATCTAGTCTCTAAGCTGACAGCTTTCTGTCATTCTTTGTTGTTGGTAAGGAGGATAATAGTAGTTGTGGTTTCTCCATTTATGTTTCCTGAGCAATTCAGTTCTTAACTGCAGACACAAAAAAAAAAACATATCACAAGGTCAATAACAGTTTTTAACTTAGCTAAGCTAATGGGTAAATTGTGATAAGTAAAAGGGAATTCCAGCGGAAGGGAAGTCTTCCCTGAGCCACAAAAGAGAAATGGGAGCTGAGCAGTGCTGTGAGCAGCCAAACTTTGAAGAGGAAGCAAAGCTTTCCTCTGCTGTGAACAGAACAGGCAGAGCATGTACCCTTGCTGCTTCCTTATAATCTCTGCCTGTACCACAAATTGTTTGACATAGTTTAGATAGAAGATTTTATAAAAAATGGACTGTATGATAGTTTTATTACTCTAAGTGCTAAATAGTCTGGAAATTCTGTACTCACGGATCTGTGTCAGATCTTCCTGCCATAGTTGGGATCAATGGAGGCAATTAAATTTTTATGTAAAAGAGGGAGAGGAATTTGGTGTGAGATTGTTTTGATTTAGGAAGAAGATTCATTTTCTTAGTGCAGAACTTTGAGTTTCTTTAGCTTCTAAGCATGGCATGAACCTGTTTTTTATTTATTTTCAATTAATCTGTAAATAAAGAGGGAAGATCAGAATTTTAGTCTGTGGAGTAATGCTTAAGCATGAGAAAACAGAATTCAAACTTCAAAGCAACCTTTTACTCGCTATTTCAGGACTTCTTAGTTCCTTAAGCTTTCTGAGACAATGCAATAATAGATTTATATAGGTAATTTGGTAAATAGCTTCACTCCTCTTGACAGGAGGTGTAAGTGCTCTTTTTTACTTAGCATTATAATGAAATAGGAGATGAATCAGGTCAAGGTGACCCACTCTCTGTACCAGAGAAGGTTTATCATGCTGTCTTGGAACATGGCTATAAATAATATTATGCAACTTACTCAGAAAATATTCCACACAACACCTTTGGAATCAAAATCTAACCTTCAAACTGGAACAGGATGTCTAGGGTGCTTTGTGATTTCAGACATGTTAAAAAATCCCTGGATTCCCAGTTGAAATTTCAACATTGGAGATTTGAACTGAAAATTCCTACCTCTATACATTTTACAAGTAAGTGGTTTGTTAAAAAATGGCTAAAGAACAGAAGTGTCTTCTCCTTTTAAATTATCTGTTTTATGTTCGTAAGAACCACACTACACAGTCAGTTTGAAGCTGCTGACTAAAGTTTTGTGGTTAGGGCACCGTATGGCTGAGATAAGTTTCCCTCAGTGGTTATACATGACACCTATGGTTTCCTTTTCATCCCATAGCTGGAGATCTGTGGTGATCTCCAGTACACTTGTGATACATTTAATATATTTGACATATTTATCCAATAATGAAGGTGAAAGATCTGATAAAGTAAAACATTGATCCAGTGTTCAGTGATGTTTGCACATATAATTAACATTATAATGGTTATTGTTGGTATAAAGCATCCAGGACTAGCTGCTTTTTGTAACTGATCAAAATTGTTTTGATACCTGTAAGAATGGATATGCTCTTTACCTTTCAAATTCAGATGAAAGAAACATAACAACGCCTTAACTATTACTTTCATATTGTTGTTAGTGTAAATACATTGAAGTTTTTATACATATAGAACTGAAAACTGCTCCTAACTCCTTCCAAACAAATAACAAATACAGAAAAAAACATTAGTCCTCTTGGTTAACATGAATTTTCATTTTTCATTACATGAAAGTGGTTTTTGAAAAAAATCTGCCTGCTGCAAATGCAGGAGTCCATGAATGAACTGAAGGATCACTGTTGACTCAGCTATAATTTTTGACAGTTATGGTGTGTTCTGGTTACAGAAAAGTCAGTCACTAACATCTTGTAATGATGTGGGGCTATAAAGGACACTGTGCTTCTTTTCTATATTCTGTTCTGATTAGCTACCTCACATCAGTCTTTGAAGTGTGTGGTACCCTTGTGTTCAGGAGCAGTAGTGTGGTTATTACAGGCTGCTTCTGGGATTCTTAGACAGGTCAGACAGGTTAATCCTTCATGCAGATGGGAAAGTGTCCCTTTTGGATCCCATGTTTAGACTGATGTTAAAATGGTTCCTCTAAATCATGGAACAACTGTAACTGTCAAACGTTTCCTAGCTGCTTTATGTCAACTGTCATCAAAAAGCCCAATTTTCATTGTTCTGTTTAGTGTAGGTTTCATCTCTCCTGAGCCAACTCAAAACGTATTCAACCCCACTGATTAGTGTTTGCTTTCAAGGTTTATAGCATGCTTAAAGAATTATTGTTAAAGCTTTCGGAGCCTTAATATTAGCACTATGTTTACCTAAACACCACAAATATGTAAATATAGGAGGCTACTGTGCTTGCACTGCACTTTGTTTGCTAGGGAGGGGCTTAGTCAAAAAAGCAGATGTGGAATATATTTGTCTGATAGTTGAGAAGATGCAGAAACTGTCACTTTCACAACCATCCTTCTGTTCTAAAGGTTTAGATTTTGCCTTTGGAAAAACTTGTGGATTTGTTTTTCTTGACTTCTTGATTTTACTTATTTTCTGTGAATTAAAATTACTTGTGCTGAAGAGGTAGGAGGTGTACAGGATTACAAAGTACAGTTTCAAAGAAGAGTTTTTAGTAGAATCTCTTGTACACAGTTGCTCAGGAATATGAGACAATTGAGAAGGCAAAAAAAACATCAACAGAAACTTCACCAAAAATACAAATTCAAAATAACCTGATATAGATTTGTTGGATTTTTCCCTGTAGAAACGAGATAAAACAAAACCATTTCTCCTCCTTTCCCCCAAAACTCTTCTTGTTGTAGCCATACCTTGTCTTAGATTTTGATCTTAGTTTGCTCAGTCTCCAGGCCTGCTTTCAAAAAACATGTCTTAGATTTCTCCTTCTAGGAAATTCTTTTAGGCTTTGTGTGTTTTTAGATGTGCTGTTTCTCCTCTTTCTGTTTTAAACAAATTTTATTTTTAACTACCTCTAAGAATAAAGTATATTGAATGTTCAAATCCCAATATGTCATTCAAATTCTTTGTTATACTTTTAAAATTCAATTGGTTCTTGGCACAACTCATATGCTCCTTTATTTTAAACTGAGAAGCCCTGACCTTTTTTCCCCTGCGTTCAAATAGCATCAAATGAATGTTACTATAATAAAAATAATATATGTATTTTATATATTATTTCATTGCAAATACAGAAAAAATGTCCAAGGAACCATGTTGTCCTGAATTAATGTGATGCTGAAAAACTGGTCTGAATTTATTTTATTAATATTTTGTTAAAGATGCTGACTAATTTTAATAGTCATAAATAATGTGAAAGGAAATGGCTGTCCAAGAACAAGACTTGTGCTCAGAGAATTTCCCCAAAATGAAGCCATTTAATGTTAGTTTTGACATTCTGCTTGCCTACTTATTGCTCAGAATATGATCTTCAACTAGAATCACTGTAAAAACTGTTTTCCTGCTCAGTGCTAAATTAAACTAAATGAATCTCCAGTCCTACAAACCTGCATGTGTTTAACATTACTTCTAAAGTTCACAGTCATAGATTTTCTATTGTGCAGGATCCAGAACTGATAGTCTTGCGCAGATTGTGTTAGTCTTTATCTCCTGTATGTTTACCTTTGACTCCAAATCCTTTTTCCATGCAGAAGATATATCTGGAAGCATTTGAAGAACTTGTGCTCACATCTGAGGATGTGCTATGTATATATTATACAGACTGGTTCTGAAGTACTTGAGGTGTGTCTGTGAGGTGGCTTGGCCAGCTGTGTGCTTGCACAGTAAACCAGTGCTCAGTTGCAGTGATTTCACTGTATCTTTGTGTCAGTTCAGTGGGCTCAGTGCTTCCAAGTCCAAGGACAAAACAAAGTGCAGTTCTACAAAATCTACCAAATGTTTTTGTTATAAACAAATCTTCCAAGCTGTGCCACCTGTAACAAAGCTGTAGCTGTACCACTACAAAGACAGTGGTGACAGCAGTAGTGTTGTCATTCCTTTGAGAGCTGCCAAAGGTTATTCTGTTCCTTTCTCTCCTTGCCTTGTAGAGTATCTGTAAATTCACTTTAAATTCAGAGTTTTGGGGTAGGACTGAAGTAGAAAATATGGTATTCAGCACTAACAGTCTTGCAGTAAAGAGGAGAGAGATACAGTAAATAGCGGGCGGTTGATAAGGCAGTTGGAGCACATAGAAGAAAGAGTGAGAATTAAAATTTGGGCAGCTGCAATGGGATTGTAAGAGATGTATTGTTGTAATTCAGCAAGATTTGCCCTGGTGGATGGAAAGAGCCAGATGGATGGGTTATTTCTTTTTGAAAACTTTGGTCTGGGAAACTGAACAATCTCACCAGGAAAATCATTCTGCCATCATTTCTCTGGCAGTAATACCACCAGAAAGAGAGGCCTGACCAAACTGTATTTGAGAATCTGAATTCTGTATTTTGAGTTCAATCTTCTTTCTCATTATTTTTAGCTAGTGTGCAACATTTTTCTCTGTGTGGTGGTTATACACTTTAAAATAAATTTTTGTTCATTTATTTAAACATCTTAAAAATAATTCTCAACCAGTATTGCAAAGAATTTTCTTTAATCTTGCATTGTGTAATATTGTTGTTACTTCTGTATGCAATTTTTTTTTTTTCATTCCCCAAACCTTTTACCTAGTTGACTTTGATCTGACACCACTTGGATAATTTATGAATGATTAGGATGTATCTTGCTCTGGTTACTTTTACAAATGAGAACACTATGTTCTATAGCATGAGTGTCTTCTGGAGGCTTTTCAATATGTATGACAACAGGACAGTTTTCTGGTGACATCTCTGAAATAAGATCATCTTGGCTGTCCTGGATATGTTCTGTGGGGGTTATTAATTTGTTTGGGGTTTTCTTTAGATCTAGTAATCCATTTAATATAACAGACTTTCTGAAAAGCAGTTTTCCAAGATATTTTAGGACTGAAATTATCCATTTCCTAGGATGAAGAATGTAGCATTTTTAAAGACTACCTCTGCTGGCTTTCATTGACATAGTCAAGAGCATACTGCTTATACCATAGCTGTGTTGCAAACTGATAAATGCTGTTTTAATGAAGCCACATAGATGCAATTTGAGCATTTACTTTCTCATTTTAGCTACACTAGGGAAAGTTATGCAGAAATCTATTTAAAAAAGAAATGTCTGTTTCTCTGAGGCAGTCAGCACTGGTTCTCAGGGAACTTTCCTGTGATCAATGCTGACAATTTCTGAAAGCCAAGTAAAATGGAAGACTGAGGTGTTCGGCTTTGTTTATACAGCAATGTAAGAAGGCTTCATGGTACTAAGCATTGCTGTGATGTTGGCAGAACAGCAGAACCTGCAATAAGTCCTTTGTTTGAGGTGGGAGATAAGTCCAGAGTGGTGCCAATTCTACAGGTAATAGTGTGTGCACCACTGCCAGAGTCACTTCACCGGCCTAGTAAAGACATATTGGACAGATCAAAAACTCCTCAGTGCAAAAATTATCTTAATTTTTTTACAGAACCTCACTCTAACTTTAACCTTCTGGTAATGCCAGAAGGAAATTATGGTGGCAAAATAAATGTTTTGGAGATTAAGTATTTTATTTCTCTATGCAGATAACTGGACCTAGTTAAAAAAAAAAAAAAAAAAAAAAAAAAAAAAAAA